>CM049374.1:20172366-20244866 GCA_026937815.1 Etheostoma perlongum | reverse complement strand
CTCTGTAATCTAGTTGGTGTTTGAACTGTGATTTGTCAGTCCATAGTACAGTATGTTCCGCTGATATTTCCTCTTCTAGTTCTAATACTGCTAACCCCTACCTTCTCTTTCCATTGTGAAGCTGGATGAATCTCATTGCTAGAGCAACACACCTGTTAGTTCCTGTTGACACTGAAACCTTACCCTGCTTCTGATTGAATGTGCACCCATTTGGATGCTAGGCCTCCAGTTTGTTTCAGCAATGACTGCTGAATTCTTCTCTTCTCATTCAACTGTTGCTCAGAGATCTTTGTCTCTTTCTGCCCTTTCAGTTCTTATTCTGGTTGAGCCATTGTGCAGCTTTTTTTTCCCTCCATGTACAACCTAAAAGCACATAAGACCATTCACACATAAAGAGTAGTCCCCTCAGACATCTGATTGGACCCAATCAAGCCTCTCTAACACACTTTATATCTAACATCTAATGCTACGTGTCAAGTAAAGTACTAGATATTTTTCTTTTTAAACCTGACCATATTTATAATTATCTGTCTGACTTGCCAGCATTTAGCTGAAGAAAGTTACTGGCCAAACCGATGCTCTGGTTGTTGCTTCTAAGGTGGCTAGCTGTATTAGCTTACTTGACTCCAATGTAAATGGACTGTTGTCGTATAGCTCTTTTCTAGTCTAATGACTACTCAAAGCGCTTTTACATAGTACAGGAACCATTCACCATTCAGAAATCTCTGTGTTACTTTTGATCAGGCTATCTGAACCTTAACAAGCATGTCAAGTCCGTGAACCACACTTGTTTATACCAACTCAGAAACGTTGCAAAACTCAGGCATGTTGTATCCTACTCTGAGTTAGAACTTATTCTACATGCCGTTGTTTCTTCGCGTTTGGATTTGGAATTCTCTTTTTAGCGCCTCAGCTCTGTAGATTGCTTCCAGTTGGTCCAAAATGCTGCTGCTGTTGACAAGGTCAGGGAGGTCATGTCACATTACCCACATCCTGACGTCTGTTCACCGGTTTCCTTAAATTCAGGATCCAGTTCCAGATTGTAATTACACATAGAGCCATCCACGAAGTGAAACATGAGTTTTTCTGTACATGTATTATTGGATTTGAGGAGTATTCTGTGTCCTTTTTTGTTAATGCTTTGAGTGTTTTAAACTGAGCAATGATTGACGCCGTTGACTTTCATTTGAATTTTTGACTTGTTTGAGGTTAAGTATGTTTGGATTTTAGAGGGATATTAATTTGTGGGTGTAAATAGAAATCTGCTGCACCTTTTTGTTGTCAGCAGATCTCTGAGGTCCTCAGACCAGGGCTTATTAGCTGTATCCCGTACAAAGCTGAAAACAAGGGGACAGAGCTTTTCAGTCCCTCCAGATTTTGCAGACTTTCTTTTTGAGATTGCTGCTGCCCAAAATGAAGTTGTGGGAGACAGAGAAAGTTGCAAATGAAGTAGTGATTTTTTTTTTTTTTGTATAGTTAGTTTAAAAATTTAAAAGGAAACTTGTTTTGGGGAGAATAAAACTACTGTAGGCTGAGTATTCCTAGTAACTTTACCAAAAAGACTGCAAATGTTGGTATAATATGAAAATGGCTGGTCGATTTAAGACAGAATATTTTTAATTTGAACATGTCTTGCAGTGGTTTGTTGATCTTTACATTGTTAGTTAATTTCCTATCCTGGGCTGGGACACACATTCATATGGTTTAATAAAGGACTTATTGGACTTTAACTTATCATTGCACTTACAATTACGAGCATAGCTGTCCTCAATTTAGGTCATCCTGTACATCTCATCTCCGGTTTTTCCTATATCCACCGTCTGTCTGTCTGTCTGTCTGTCTGTCTGTCTGTCTGTCTGTCTGTCTGTCTGTCTGTCTGTCTGTCTGTCTGTCTGTCTGTCTGTGCGTCAATTGTGGGGGGGAACTGAGCAGCAGCCCCCCCCCCCGCTACAGAGAGCCGACAGGATTGAAACAACAGTCTCTTTCAGCGACATCAGTGAAAAATCGTTACAGCGTACATTGATGTTAAAATGTATACAGGTTGGCAGGACGGTCTCAAATGTTTTTCTCGGTCTTTCGCTGTACATTTTGTTGTTAAATGTGAGACGATAAAGTCACACACGTCTCGGTAAACAAGGAAATGAATATGGCCACGTACGTGTGACGTCAACCCGTTCTCACTCCCGCTTGGTCATTGGCTCTCAGAGTCACATACTGATACAGAGTCTGGTACTGGGACTGCTGGGATTGGTTGAAGTCACGGAAAATGCAGGTGATTGGCCAAAATTGTGACATGGACCAAATTCACGGGGATTGGGTGAATCCGTGTGAATTGGCGTGAAATCCTGGAGGGACTGGCTTTTGAAACAGTGGTAGTCTGGGGAACTCTTTGACTCATGATTTGAGAGTGGCGGCCTCTATTGATATTTTTTTATAAAGCATCTTTTCAGTCCGGCATTCAATTAGCCGCATTGTGAATTGCATTACTATGTATTTTTCAGTTCCTTGCTTTTGTGATTTATTGTGATTTCTATTGGGCTGGGTATTGTTGGGTTTTAATGTATTAACTTATTTGGCCTGTGAAGCACCTGTGACCCTTTCTGTGATACGTGCTATGTAAATAAACTTTACTTACTAACAGTGTGACAGAGCGAGCGTGTGTGTGCTAGCCTGTAATAATCAAACACTTGCTCGTTGCTGAGTCACATGACGGGCAAGAAAAGGTGTGCATACACGTGTGTAAATCTATGTGTGTGTGTGTATGTGTGTGTGCCAGCAGGTGTGTCATTAGAGCTCAAGATTGGAATGTTGACCTTTTGGCTGAAGTGGGTATGTTGGTGTAGTTAGCAAACCATAAAGGTGTGTGTGTTCTATTTCACAAGTCTCCCAACTTCTTTTTTATAAAAATGTTTTTATATATTTAACGTCACTCAAGGTAACCTTCCAGAAGTAAAACAGAACACAGACAGCTACATATAAACAAGTAGGAATCGCATGTTCATACTAGCATCATTGTGGCCAAATTATCACAGTAAATGGTATTACTAAATACTACTATTAGTACAAACACCACCACCACGGTCACCTTGGATTTAATGGAACCAGACCAACAGAACTGTGAAATGTAAAGTGGAGTTATTTTGGATTCTGTTAAAGAGCCAACACATTCTGCACTAGTACACACTTCATCAGGTAAAGTTCATGAATTCATTTTTAATGTGCAGAGTTTATGAGCTAATCTATTATTTTCTACTAAATTTCAGATTGTTTTTATTCTGTCCTAATTGATTTTACTCTTTTTTTTTTTTTTTTATTACTTACTGTTTTTGAATGTCCTTTTGTTCTAATTGTTTCTTTGCCTAAATAACACTTTGAGATGGGCTCTATAAATAAAGATGCTTTGCCTTTAGTGTCGGCGCTAACTATGCAGTACAATGCTGCTTCCAAAAGGTTGTGGAGTAGCAGTATTAAGTAGCATAAAATTCAAATACTCAAGTACAAGTATTTAAAAATTGTACTTAACCCTTGTGTTGTCTTCCCATCACCCATGAAGAAGAAAAAAAAAAATGTGGTCAATTTTTTTCAACATTATCGCTTTTTCCGAAATTTTTTGTCACTTTTTCAAATTTGTGGGGGCTATTTTTTTTCAAATATTTTTAGTGTTGACATTTTCAGCTTATTTTGACTGCCCATTTTTTTTTGAAGAGAAAAAAAAAAAAAAAAAGAACTGAAAACAGGTCAGTTTGACCCAAGGACAACATGAGGGTTATGTACAGTACTTGGTTATATTCCACCACTGACAATAAGCCAGTGTATTCTTTACGAGTACTTGATTAGTCACTTTATGTCAAAACCATTGTTATACTGTAGGGAGTATTCACTCTGAGTTTATATAGCGGAATAGTGGGATTTCATCCAAAGTTAGACAAACTAATCAAAGTTTGAAGAGCAGCTAGAAAACTGCTGTATTTACCTCCATATGATGGATGTTAAGCTCCGTGTGTATCAGTTTTCCATTAACGATAAGCTAACCGGTTCTGTTTAATATGAATCCAAATTATTCATGTAGAATTTATGTACCTGTTTGCTCTCTTTTAATGAAATACTTGTACGCTCCCTCTTCTTAGTGCCTGCATAATTAAGCAGTCTCATTATCTGTAATTAACACGTTCCATCACAATGACATCACCAACTATATGTGTAATAATCTACAACAAACATTAATGTAGTGAGGTCTGTGGGCAGTTTATTTCATTTAATTCTCTGTTGTCTCATTGTAATAATGACTCAACTTCTGGTTGATGAACAGCAGGCAGATAATTAGTGTATGCTGAGAGAGGGCATTTCCTGGTCTCTACACACAAACACACACACACACTCTGACACTTATGAAAGCTGATTAGCGGGACATAAAATAATCTAAAAGACAGAAACCTTTTTAAGAACTTGCACAGGAAACAACCGTAGGCCAAATAAAGAAAAACAACTCTGCTGTTGTGTTACTAATTCCCTGCATTGGTCTAATTTACTTGAGTTTTTTTCCGGAAACACAAACATGAATGTGCTAAATGCGATGTGCACTCACCGAGTTTATATCTTGTTTATTGAGTCTATTTAATGAAGAGTTAATGAGTCCTGACTCCAGTTCCTGATTTAGTTGCAGGATTTAGTTCCTGAGGGACGTACACAGAACCCTCTCCCAGACTCCACAGAGGCTCGGAGGTACAAACGGATACAGTGGAACAAATCAACAGAAGCCTGTGGTGTTCACCGTGACAATCCCGGATGTTTTGGTGCCCTGGGCGACGTCTCATTCAGCACCCCCCGCTGAATAAATTAGGCAATAAATGCAATAAATGTGCATTTACACATTGCAAGACAGAGTGAATAAAAAATGTATCTACTTTTAAATTGTTTGAGTTGTTGGCCTGTATGTCCACAAGTGTGAAAACTGGATGATCAATTTTAATTATAGTATCAAATCATAACAGAAGTTATCTCAAGACATTTTACAGATAGAGTAGATAGAAGACTATTCTAGTATTCCCCCCACCCACCCTTGTTGCCATCCTAATCCAAGTAAATATGCTGGGAGAAAAAAAAAAAGATATACAAGAACTAGGTTCTTTACTTCTTTGTGGGAGTCACCCCAAAAGGATTAATAAAGAGAAGTCTAAGAACATACTGAGCCTCTTGTCCGTCTGTCCGTCCACATACAGTAGAGATGAGGCTGAACTGTCCACTGTCTTTAGCCCTGACCTCTCTGCAGCAGAGCATTAAACAATGGCCAACATCGTGTAGTTTCTTATTTGTGTGTGCGTGCACGTGTGTGTGTCCATGACAGAACACTAAGCGGGGGAAAAATGGAGGACAGCCCTTGATGTGCACTTACATTATCCGTGGTGATGGGCTAGAATGCCACACACACTGACCCAGTCAAGTTTGCCCTTTGTTTTGTGTATCATACTCTGCTTGATTTTGATTGGCTCTCAGAGCTGCATTGTGTTCATCAGCAGGACATAGTAATCCAGTTTCCTTGTTATTGTACTCAATTGTTTTTTAATATCTTTGGTGATATTGATGAACTGTTTTATTTTTCCTGTTATTTTCCTTTTGCGATGAATGAAATGCTGTTCTTTCTACGTCAGTCATTACCTTGGAGCTGACGGTTCAAGGAGAGCAGATATTCTATTTATTACCCATTTGTACATCTCAAAGGAGCAGCGCGAACCGATAATCAGTTTATATCTAACGACCTCAGTGATTCAGCGGACTCCTCTAATAATCTGAGATGAGAAGCTCTCCTCTACTTGGCCCAATTAGACTCTGTGCTATTAATTAGTAAGAATCAAACCAAGTCTAAGCCTGAACTGATCTGTCTGCTGATGATGATGTTCCGACTGCTTCCTGTCTGCTTCATAAAATCATCCTGTTTTCCTGTTTGTTTCCTCTGCAGCAAGAAGAACATGTTTACTACCCTGTTTCTATGGTAACCCAAGAGGAGCATGCACGTCCGGGTCAGGAGTTAACCTCAGCACTCATCTCCTTCGCTTGACTCCTGTGAGAACTACACTACCCATAATTCCTGTAAACTGACGACCCAATCTGACATTTAGATAAGTTTTTAAGAAAGACACTCAGAGGAACAAAAACTACAACAACACTACCACAACACTGCTGTGAAGACGACCAACATGGCCAACAACACGGCAGACCACCCTCCGGGGAACTCTGTGGCAGAGGGCAACCATGACGGGGACTTTGGGGTGACCGTGATGGAACTGAGGGAACTGATGGAGCTGCGGAGTGCCGAGGCCGTCAACAAAATACAGGATGTGCACGGAGACGTGCAGGGCATCTGCCGCCGCCTGAAAACATCACCTATAGAAGGTGAGACACATCCAACACACCAAACCAGACTGAATCAACAGACTGAAACATTTCCATTTTTTTGTTTTTAAAGAGTAAAAAATGCAGTATATCACCAGGAAAGCTCACACATTAGGCCTTTTATCTAGAATAGTTTACTTTATATTATGTGGCTGTTGACTGACTGATGATTTTACCTAAACTAATTCATGAGCAGTATCCTTTTGGGAGTGTGACAGGGAGCGGTGAGGAAGGCACAGTCCAGACAGTCCAAAGTTATTACGTCACACATACGCCTAATAAAGCCTTGTAACCCAAGAACAATATGTCTGTAACAAAGGATTCTGGACCTTGTAAGTGTCTGCGCCTTAGGCTTTGGGAATCACTGTTTGATTTCATACTTAATTTAATCAAGATATTAATCAATATTAAAGTCAATGGGTTGAATCATGCGTTGGCGTGCCACTGATTTGAATCTCACCCAGTCAAATCTGGGCTGCTTGGTCAAGGTTGATTTACTAACCAAGAAAAGAAGGCAGCTACCCTGCCGGGACCCTCAAAAGCCACAAGTTCATTGTCTGCACCTTTCAACTGGGCTGCACTTTCTGCACTTTTTACTAATCTTGTGACCCGGTCTTGCCTTTACTACAAATCCAGTTTGACTCCCTAACAAAGCCCAACAGCAGTTAGTTCTTGCCCTGGAGCCCCCTAATAGATATTTTGTTTTGCTGCATTGTTGTACAGAGCAACATAATATTAATTCTAATTTTGGTACCGCTAACACACACATCAGGAGGTGACAATGTGTGAGCCATAAAATGAATTCACACAAACAGACCGACAACATTTCTGGTAAAAGATTAAAAAAAACACTCCTTATTTTGTGATGATAGATGATCAGTTTGGATTTCAGTCAGAGCTTCATGTGAGGCCAGAAAATGGTCGACATGCTGCTGTTTGTTATTTTGCTCCCCCTCTCTCATCTTTTGATCCGTGTGTGTGTTTCCAGACATCGGCCCATTCCAGGATTGAAATTAGTTCCAGCCCGTTCCCCTAATGGCTCCATAGATCATTGCTCTGTTCCATTTAGTAATCAGAGGACAGCTGTAGGCTGTAGTCGCGTCCCCTACGCAAGAAAATTACTCACTTTAATGAAGAAACTGTAATTATATTGTCAATGTAGGGAGGGAGGGAGAGAATAGAAAAAAAGGGGGGAAACCTTAATGTAAGATTGAGAGCAACACACCCCAAAGATGACTGTTAGAGTTAACAAGAGTGGTACTGGACGAGAATTACTCCTCAATCCTACTCCTCCAGGCACTGTCTTTTGTTATCATTCTTTTATCAGCTTCATTCTCAGCGTGGACTTGTTTTTGAGTGTTGTCCATGTTTTCATCTTTAACTCTTTCACTGTGTGGTTTTTCTTAAAGGTTCTATTGTATGAAAATGTCACTTTCTGAGTGTTTTTTTTTTTTTTACATTAATATAAGTTCTCCTAGCCTGCCTATGGTCCCCCAGTGGCTATAAATGGTGATAGGTGTAAACCGAGCCCTGGGTATCCTGCTCTGCCTTTGAGAAAATGAAAACTCAGATGGGCCGATCTGGAATCTTGCTCCTTATGAGGTCATAAGGGGAAAGGTTACCTCCACTTTCTCTGCTTTGCCCGTCCAGACAATTTGGCCCACCAGAAAGAGAGCAATATCACGGCTTGCAAACAAGCGAAGCATGGCAGTTGGTCAAGGCCACACCCCCACAGTCCACCTTACCCCCCCCTCCTAAATAGCATTTAAAGCTACAGACACAGAAATAGCACATCCTTTGGAAAGCTCATTGTGGGTCTATATAAAATACTTCAGATACAGTTTTAAGGGACCACTAAGGTCTATATAAAAGAGCCTTCAGATGCAGTATTAGGGGACCACTAAGATCTATATAAAAGAGACATCAGATACAGTATGAGGGGACCACTAAGGTCTATATAAAAGAGACATCAGATACAGTATGAGGGGACCACTAAGGTCTATATAAAGAGACTTCAGATACAGTATTAGGGGACCACTAAGGTCTATATAAAAGAGACTTCAGATACAGTATTAGGGGACCACTAAGGTCTATATAAAAGAGACTTCAGATACAGTATTAGGGGACCACTAAGGTCTATATAAAGAGACTTCAGATACAGTATTAGGGGACCACTAAGGTCTATATAAAAGAGACTTCAGATACAGTATTAGGGGACCACTAAGGTCTATATAAAAGCAACCAAAAATTTCAAACAAAACAGCGCTAGCTCGCCCCTCCCCCCATGTTTCCGTAACTATCATGACTAACTGACTAACTGTCACCAACCGCCACCCCCTCCCTCAACCATCTTGTTGGTGATTGGCTTGTGGTTTGTTGTGTTTTGGTGCCTATCCCCCGCCTGGGTTGTCTCCCAAGACCGGGCATTTTCACAGTTTATTCAGGGGGGCCGGCAGCTAGAGGATCAAAGAGAGATACCTATGATTTGAGACAAAAATTAAATCACGCTGAAATGATGCAGGAACTCATGGTGCACCTTTTTAATGAGAGTTAATAGAAACATTTTGGTTGCCTACAAATGTCTTCAGTGTTCAGTTGCACCTTTTCAAACACAATTAGCTAGCTAGTGCTAGCATTAGCTGATGACTTAAGGGAAAGTCTTCAGATTTTCAACCAGTTCTATGTGCAGATGAAGGGCACCAGTACAGGAGGTCCATGTTTACTCGCTGGAAAACTCTGCTAGAGGACTTGTTGGTTTAAAATCTGCGCGTTTAGCTTAGCGCAGTGCCATTGAAACCTTAAACGACACTGGTTTAGTTGTGTCATCCTACCCAGATCTGCCCACATGTCCAAATATGGCCACTTCTGGCTCCAAATTCTGAGAATGGCAACAGCCAAAATGCAAACCGCAGGCTTCAAAATTGCTTTCCACAAACCAATGGGTGACATCACCAATGCTGCGTCTATTATTTTTACAGTCAAAGGGTTTACTCCAGGCCCCAGAGTTCTGTTGGAAATCACACATGTATTGACCACTGGGGGCAGCAAACACAACTTGAACAGCTACTGTGTCAGAAATGCAATAGAGGAAGAAAACTGCTGTGAGTGGTTACAGTGCACCCAAACAAACTAAGGGATGAGAGGATTCATCGCCTCATGTTGTGTTATTAAAAAGAGGAAGTCAATAGTTGGCCTTTTAATCTGCCGGATTTCATGCTGTGGACAGCACTGGTGTCAATGCATTGCGTTGGCTGCGTCACAATAAAAGCCACCTAATGGTTAGCCTGTCTAAAACTTTTAAAGCAAGAAATTGGCAAGAAATGGTGCGTTTGCATTAGCCTTCAAGGTCTAGTGTGTAGGATGTAGGACGATCTATTGGCAAAAATGGAATATATAATATTAATAGCTGTGTTTTCATTAATGTATAATCACCTGAAAATAGAAATCATTGTGTTTTCATTACCTTAGAATGAGCGGTTTATATCTACTGTACATGGGGAGCTGGTCACCCATGTTGCACTGCCATGTTTCTACAGTAGCCCAGAACGGACAAACCAAACAAGATGGGGCCATTTGTGTGTTTGCGTTGGCCACCACACCTGGCACACAGGAGAAGTTTCAGTTGGGTGTGATCTTTAACCTCACTGATAGATGCAACTAAATCCTACAAACCGAAGCTTTAACCTGTGAATACATAGTAATCTCACATGTTAAGGTCCTAATTTAAATCTGGTGCAGAAAAGGTGGGCTTTGCCACTTAAGACGAAAGCCAGTATATGGAGAGGTATTTACAGAATATTGCTGGAAAATGTGGACCATAGTATTACAAGGTGGAGGAAAACATGAAAATCTTAAGGATATAACTTGATTATCAGTGTTGTCTGCATTAGAAAGAGCTAGTGTCTGTGTATCTGTGACAGAAGTGATGCCTGCATGAAACCAGAGTTTCACACAGCAAGTATCTAGCAAATATCACACCAAGTTTCTCACCTTACCTGATTCCTTACACGGATCTGTTTTTTTGTGTGTAAACACAGTCCTGAGCTGAAGCTGAGATGAATCATGTTTCTCACATCCTCAAACAGAACAGATAATGTTCTAGTGTCTGAAAGCCAGGTGACTGCTAGCTGAGCTGATCTGCTTAGCAACAGAAGCATTGTGTTAGCAGTTAGCGACTTCACAGTTAAATATATATATATACAGTGGGTACGGAAAGTATTCAGACCCCTTTAAATTTTTCACTCTTTGTTTCATTGCAGCCTTTTTCCAAAAATCAAAAAAGTTCATTTTATTTCTCAGTAATGTAAACTCAGCAACCCATCTTGACAGAAAAAAACAGAAATTTAGAAATTTTTGCATATTTATTAAAAAACAAAAACTGAAATATCACATGGTCATAAGTATTCAGACCCTTTGTTCAGTATTTAGTAGAAGCACCCTTTTGATCTAATACAGCCATGAGTCGTTTTGGGAAAGATGCAACAAGTTTCTCACATCTGGATTTGGGTATCCTCTGCCATTCCTCCTTGCAGATCCTCTCCAGTTCTGTCAGGTTGGATGGTAAACGTTGGTGGACAGTCATTTTCAGGTCTCTCCAGAGATGCTCAATTGGGTTTAAGTCAGGGCTCTGGCTGGGCCATTCAAGAACAGCCACAGAGTTGTTGTGAAGCCACTCCTTCGTTATTTTAGCGGTGTGCTTAGGGTCATTGTCTTGTTGGAAGGTAAACCTTCGGCCCAGTCTGAGGTCCAGAGCACTCTGGAAAAGGTTTTCGTCCAGGATATCCCTGTACTTGGCCGCATTCATCTTTCCCTCGATTGCAACCAGTCGTCCTGTCCCTGCAGCTGAAAAACACCCCCACAGCATGATGCTGCCACCACCATGCTTCACTGTTGAGACTGTATTGGACAGGTGATGAGCAGTGCCTGGTTTTCTCCACACATACCGCTTAGAATTAAGGCCAAAAGTTCTATCTTGGTCTCATCAGACCAGAGGATTTTATTTATCACCATCTTGGAGTCCTTCAGGTGTTTTTTAGCAAACTCCATGCGGGCTTTCATGTGTCTTGCACTGAGGAGAGGCTTCCTTGGCCACTCTGCCATAAAGCCCCGACTGGTGGATTGCTGCAGTGATGGTTGACTTACTACAACTTTCTCCCATCTCCCGACTGCATCTCTGGAGCTTAGCCACAGTGACCATTGGGTTCTTCTTTGCCTCTCTCACCAAGGCTCTTCTCCCCGATAGCTCAGTTTGGCCGGACGGCCAGCTCTAGGAAGGGTTCTGGTCGTCCCAAACGCGTCTTCCATTTGAGGATTATGGAGGCCACTGTGCTCTTAGGAACCTTAAGGCAGCAGAAATTTTTTTTTGTAACCTTGACCAGATCTGTGCCTTGCCACAATTCTGTCTCTGAGCTCTTCAGGCAGTTCCTTTGACCTCATGATTGTCATTTGCTCTGACATGCACTGTGAGCTGTAAGGTCTTATATAGACAGGTGTGTGGCTTTCCTAATCAAGTCCAATCAGTATAATCAAACACAGCTGGACTCCAATGAAGGTGTAGAACCATCTCAAGGATGATCAGAAGAAATAGACAGCACCTGAGTTACATATGAGGGTCACGGCAAAGGGTCTGAATACATATGACCATGTGATATTTCAGTTTTTGTTTTTTAATAAATATGCAAAAATTTCTAAATTTCTGTTTTTTTCTGTCAAGATGGGTTGCTGAGTGTACATTACTGAGAAATAAAATGAACTTTTTTGATTTTTGGAAAAAGGCTGCAATGAAACAAAGAGTGAAAAATTTAAAGGGGTCTGAATACTTTCCGTACCCACTGTATATATATAACTGTGTTTCTGCATCAGCCCAATGTTCTGGCTGTGAATAGTGAGATGTTTCTTCTTCAGTTGCTTTCACTTTTCTGTGAAATCAGGTGTTGATTGGATGTCAATGTTCAACCTGACCACACACACCCTAAGACAAACACACACACACTAAAACGCGCACACAGGGCTCAGCCGCAGACGTGCCACCCGCTGGTTAATGTGTATTGATGAATTGGTCTGCTGCCTCTTGGGAGGTTATTGAACGGCCCTCATTATTTTACTAAATCTGTGGATTACATGTTGAGAGGACATGCAGCCTCTGAGCAGGAGACACATAGACGTAAACTTTATTTAAACACGACCTGGGTTACAAAGACCTTCACAGAGACACATACCGACCTAAAAATAAACAACTATTTCAGGAAAATGTTAATTAATGTCACACTTCTCACTTGATAAGAAGACAGGAAATGATTTATTTTGGTCACTTTTATCACTTTTCTTCCTTCATGTAAAAGAGCTTGTATCTTCAGACAAACAGCCAGGACTGAGAGCTGAAACTAGCAGATAAAAATGGGTTCAAACAGTCTCTGACGTTGAGTTGTATGCAGAGTGAAAGCACAAACAGTGTGGACGTTGCAGAGATTTTTGGGCTGGTATTTGTCCCTTAGATTAGAACTACAGAGAACATGTAATCAGATGAAACGGGTTGGACAAATACCAAACACTTTAATTAATCAAATAATTGTGAATTCCATTGATTCCAAAACCAGAACTTATTATTATTCAGCATGATTTGAAAACATGCACACGCACGCAGTAGTAGTGTAAGTAGGTTCCGAGGTTCCTCGGCCTGCTGGCATGTCGGATCTTTCGAGCTCTTTGGTGTGAGAAGTCAGCAACCAATCTGAGATTCAGCTTGAGCTGCGTGACCCGGGTCTCATTTACTGTAACACACACACACACACACACACACACACACACACACACACACACACAGCCTCAGGTTATCCATGTCTCTGTCAGTTGAAGTGGAAAGCTCCTCTTAGCAATCAGCAAGAGGGAGAAAGACACAAAGACATGCAACCCTCTTTGTGTCTTCCTTTTCTTTTCTTTCTTCACTCTGTCACATCTCTTATAGTAAATTAAAATAAACTGTTTGCTGTAGTCGATCTCACCCTCTGAAATTCTCTTTCCAGACTTTGCAAAAAGCTGAAAAGAGCTGGGGAATAGAAATCCATCCACCCATCCATTAGTTCCACCTGCTCGTCCTTGAGGGTCAGGGCTCACATTGGGGAGAGAGGCAGGGTGCAGTCAATCACAGGGCTGAGGAATACTGTATGTACTGAGATATACAAATGTAAAATTAATGTGCATTTGTAGGGTAAAAGGATTCAGTTTTAATTGCCTCAGGATTTCTTTTGTTCTTCCGTTGCACCATTCTGCAGCAGAGGACGAGTGTCTGTATTAAAGGCATTTTTAAGTCACATAACTGAGCATTCATTTTTCTAAAAACCTTTTCAGGGAAATAATGCATTACAGTATAAACCGACTAGCACACATGGAATGTCTAGCTACATGGAGAGGCAATATAGTCACAAACTGGGAAACTGCTAATTACTTTGAGGATTCTGGAAATACCTTTTTTAGTTTTTGTTAAATAATAATCTGGGTCTTTCATAAATCTGTGTGTGTGGGTATGTGTGTACGTGTGTACATTCATGTGTGTGACCTCTGTGACATTGCATGCTATTACGCCACATATCTTCATGCATTTTTAAGCAGAGTGAAAGAGCTTTTGATTCCAGAGAGACCAAAGGAAAAATTCCAGTATATGACATGTGATATTAACAACCAGTGCAAAAATACTTACTCAAAAATTCTGTTGGGTCGGATGTTTGTTGCAGAACAAACTAGACAATCATATATATACACTACCGGTCAAAAGTTTGGGGTCACATAGAAATTCCCATTGCACTCCATTGTAGACAGAATGCCAGCTGAGATCAGCTGCATTGTTTTTTTAACCAGGGCAGTAATCAGATTACATTATGTGCTTACATAATAGTAAAATGGTTCTCCAATGTTTTTCTAGTTTTTTATTTTTAAATGATAGATTAGTACACAGAATGTGCCTTTGGAACATTGGATGAATGGTTGCTGATAATGGGCAATGTAGATATTGCATTAAAGATCAGCCCCCCCACCCAAATTAGCAGGTATTCTGTCTATAGTGGAGTGGTATGGAAATGTATAAGTGACCCCAAACTTTGGACCGGTAGTGTATGTATATAAAACCATAGTGACTATATGTTGTTTACAGTGTGCTCTTTAAGGGGTTTGATGAGAGAGAAAGGACGGCTTCTGTAGGAGTTACCACGGCAACTGTGCAAATTGTCACATGTCACACACACGGAATAAACTGTGCAGTATCAGACATTTACACACTTGGCTTGCTTGCTTGCTAACTGGTGCGCTACCACCAAAGACAGAATCTATGTAACTATGTGGGAAACTCTGCGGCTATTTCATTAGAATGACATGAATGACCGTTACTAAACATAACGTGAATACAACTTTTATACATTAACTCATCCGTGAGATATAGTTCCTTCTTCAATGTTGGTTGTGGCAGAAAATTACATATTTGACGTTTTAATATGTGCGACCTGGGGCAAACTCGCATCATTGATTTAAAAGGGCAATCGCACCGCCTTCGACATTTGCTGTGCACTCTGAACACATCTTAACAGTTGATACTCTTAGTTTTGGTACTTGAAATTGGTTGGATACAGATGAAGTGTGAAATTAATATCATTTGTCAGATACAGCTTATAGCCTTGACATTAGTATCATTTGTCAGATACGGCTTATAGGCGCGCCATTAGTATCATTTGCTTCTGTGTGTGTCAGTAACTTTGGGGCAGTAGGGAAAGAAAAAAGCACTGCAGGATGATAGAAAAGAGATTACAGCAAAGAGAGAACTGGTGGATGGACTGCAAAGGTGATGGAGGAAGGAAAAAGGAAGTAGTTCTGACAACATGGAGGAGAGAGAAGGAGAAAACTGTGGACATCAAGCAATCGGCACAATAAGCCTGGGCATTAATCCCTGCTGCTGTAGTTTCATCTCTGAGGGAGAATGAATGGAAGGGAAAGATGGAAGCTGCATCTTGGCTGATTTTTGGACCAATGAAGTCCTAAACATCTGACAGGCGAGTGTGCTGCCAACTGCTCCGCTGCTACTGGAACATCATCTCAGAGCTTTACTCTGCATCTCCACGGGGACGCCAACACGGCCAGCCGACACCAAATGAAACCCGTCGGTGATCAAACCAACCTTTGGACTAAACAATGAAAGCTGTTGATGACTTTGACAACCGCTGTATTTTTTTAAAATACAGAGTTTCTTGCTCTGAACCACAGAGGTACTCAGACATGTTGGTCGTACTGTCTCTCAGATAGACTGCTGCTTTTACACAGAAGTATATTCAGGTACAGGGCAGAGTACTGTGTTACTACTGTAGCTTTTACGTTTTGATTTGTGAATCTCTCACACCAATGTATCATCAGCCTCATGTCATTTAATTACTTGATGAGGAAACTAGCTTTGTGTGTGTCGTGGCTGAATACCACTCTGAAAATACACACAACCTGAAAATAGCAGAAACCAGTATCTGGTATTTCTACCTGACTACAGAGTCAAAGAAAAGAGAAAGCTGGAGAGAAGTCATAAAAAAGAGGATGAGGGAAACTCTCCATTCAGTTCGGAATCATCAGAGAAGAAATACGAGACCACGATTAAAACAAATGAAGGTAGAAACATGTTCATGCTGACTTACAGAGTCCTCATTCATGGGAAATCCTGGCAGTGCAGCCTGTTGACATTCAGATCACGTTCCACTGCACATCTCCCAATTCCACCAAGGAACCACAGCAGCCATGTTGCTGCCTACACAGCCTTGCAGAGGAAGTCCCAGATTTCCAGGTTTTTACTGAAAAACGCCCAGATTTATTAAAAAGAAGCACATGATTTGAACTAGTTTTCATTCAGACTTGCCCCTGTGCACCCAGACAAGAAGTCACTGCAAATAAACATTCTTTACTGAAATTGAAGTTAACAAGGTCTTGTGGTGACGAGACCAGCTCAGATAGTCCTCCTTTTACAGAGAGACTGAATAATTATTTATTAATTGATTATTTAATAATAAACTGCAAATGGGGTTTTTAAGTCCTGCTCTGTTCCCTTTGTGAGCAACTGGGTCGCTGAGACATCTTTTTGTTTTTGTCTTTTTATATGGAGAATGAAGGAGCAGTTGGATATGACTCACTGCTGGAAAATGACAGTCACAGCTCTGGAATCAATAACTCACATATATTGTTTGGTCTTCAGAGAGCAGAGGGTTGCAAATATCCTTCTGCAGAAAGTCAGGAAGAGAAACATCAGACAGATTTTAAACAGATATTGAAGAAATCCTGTGATATTAGTTGATATTTAAAGGAGTTTATCCAAACCTTATTTTTTCTAAGGGTCTGCAGTATATTCCTGTGAGCCAGCTGATCCAGATCCTGATCAGGTGGTGTTGTATTGACGTGGAGTATGTTGGCTCTGGTAGAGCAGCAGATTGTGGGTACAGCAGGGGGGGTTCAGGTCAGTTCAGGCTGCCATGGGCGCACACACACCTGTGGTTCCCAGCCTGGGGGTCGGGGCCCACACAAGGGGCCCCTGGATCATCATGAAGGGTCACAGAATGATTGACAGGAAGACAAACCTACAGGCAACATAGTTATGATAAATTAAGTAATATTTATTTTTCACACTCTTTTCTAATATTTAATTTTTCTTGGAAATTGCTGAGTAATTTTTAGGCCTCTAAAATGATCAAAATTAATAAAAAATCCTTACACATGTTGAACCAGAAGACAAATGGAGCTTGTGACAAGGGGTCGTTTTAAGTGGCCACAAACTAAATCTGTAGGGGATTCACTGCCTCGAGCTATGACCGGCTCCAAAATCAGGCCTTTACCTTCATGAACCAGCATAGTTTCTTTCTGAGCCAAGCCCAACCCAAGCGTGAAGGACGGCAGCGGTTTTGGGCGTGAGCCGGTTTAAAAAAAAAAAAAAAAAAAAAAACCTGAAAAACTGTAAAAACATTTTTTTAAATAAATTATTCATGCCTCTAAGTTGAATAGATATCCAGAAGATGTACATGGAAATACTGCAGTGTTTTATGTCAACAAAAGTAGGTCATGTTGCAGAAGTACTGTTTATAGACACATGTAATGTGCGTCTTTTTCCTGCACTGTGGGTGAAATTATTGACCCACCCATTTAATGACTGTGAATACAAATCAAAACCGTTCATAAGGAGCAAACAAACAATTGTACTTTTACTCATATATTAAGAGACAGTGCTGTGATATCTGTAGCACCATTTTCCCCTTTTACCCACACCCCTGAAAGTCATTTGGGTCATGTTTTATTTTTGAATCGACTTCAGTACCCAGAAGAAGGCTTCCAGCCAAATCAGGGTGTTGTCAGCTGTGCAGAATTAGAATGCAAAAAGTTTTCTTCCAAAAGAGCAATGTGATTATCAATGTCTTGTGTTTGTGTCTGCAGGTCTGTCTGGTAACCCCGTTGATTTGGAGAAACGTCACGCGGCGTTCGGCAAGAACTTCATCCCCCCCAAGAAGGCCAAGACGTTTCTGCAGCTGGTTTGGGAGGCTCTGCAGGACGTCACTCTTATTATTCTGGAAATCGCTGCCATCATCTCGCTGGGCCTGTCCTTCTACCATCCACCAGGGGGCGACAGTGAAGGTTGGTGTAATCAGAGCTTGGACTGATAGAGGTCACTCATGTCATGTCCTCGCTAATTTATTTTATTAAATGTTATATATCTTTTAATTAATTAAAACAGTTATTGTACGCTGATCCCGTTGTTTTTAGGCTTTATTGATTTAAATGTAATCAAATAACAACATAACAAATTATTGAAGGTTTCAGTATTTGTCCATCAGAATTGAATTCCTAGAAACGCCCCTTAGACCATCATGTTGGCAAAATATATAATGATATATAATATAATTAATAAAAATATAGGTTTGATTAAATAAATCAGTAATGTATTGTAATCTAACCTATTTTTTTATTAATTATATCTAATTTTATTTCAGCAATCCATTTTTCTGGGAGCTCAGTATTATGCATTTATTTAAATTTCATTTTCTTATGTACATTATGTTTTATAAATACATTTATTCTAACTTTTATTTCATTTTTATCTATTTCTTTTAGTTATCTATTTGATTTGTTGTATGTATTATATTCATATGTAATTTTTATTTATTTATTTGATTTATTTAATCCTTTCTTTATTCATATATTTTATTTTTTTAATTGTATTTAATATTTGTTCATATTTCATGTTTTTATTAATCTATTTACCTATCAGCAATATAATTGGACCTGAGTATTTACTGTATAAAATCCTGGCTACGGCAAAAAAGATTTTCAAAAACTGAGGAAAATTTTGTTTTATTACTACAAATGGTAATAATTAGCCTAGTATTGAATATATACATACAAAAGAAAATAGAAAAAGTAAAGTTCATGTTAAAGCATTTGTTTTGAAAACATTCTTGCTGAAACTAGTATTAAAATGAAAACTATTTGAAGCTGTAAGCTGTACAGCAGCTCTGCGTGTTTGGACATATGTATTTGGTAGAAGTGATTATAATTTAACGTGTCCTGGTCCTGTGGCAGCATGTGGCCAGGTTGCAGGTGGCGTGGAGGACGAGGGCGAGGCCCAGGCTGGCTGGATCGAGGGCGCCGCCATCCTGTTCTCGGTCATCATCGTGGTCCTGGTGACAGCCTTCAACGATTGGTCCAAAGAGAAGCAGTTCCGCGGGCTGCAGAGTCGCATCGAACAGGAACAAAAGTTCACCGTCATCCGCAAAGGCCAGGTCATCCAGATTCCTGTGGCCGAGCTGGTGGTGGGAGACATCGCTCAGATCAAATATGGTATGAGACCACAGACACCAGACTGAAATATCAAACCTGTGACATCACACGTTGCCTGACAAGTCTAAAGACAGACTCAAAAATGACTGGATGGTAATTTTAATTCTGATTGGTTCTACATTGATACACATTTTTATGAAATATCTTTCAAGTCTTGAGAGTTTTCCAAAAAGATTTATTGGACCTTTTATACTGTTCTGACTCTGTTTTTAACAATAACTACAGATTGGGCAGACTGAGTTCAAATTCCAGTTGTTTTTTCTACTGTACAATAGAGTCTGTTTTTAGCATTAGTGGGAGAGCTAAACAGTATGTACTAATCAGTGTGGTTGAAGTGTTTTATGTGATGTTTTGATGTTTAGCCTTCATCAGAATCAGGGTTCTGTGGCAAAGACCCGAAATGTGTTTACACAGAAGCTGTTTAGAGACATAAATGAAATGCACCCTCTTACCTGTGTGCCTGCAGGAGACCTGCTGCCTGCTGACGGGATCCTGATCCAAGGCAACGACCTGAAGATTGACGAGAGCTCTCTGACTGGAGAGTCTGATCAGGTCCGAAAGTCTATGGAGAAGGACCCTATGCTGCTGTCCGGTGAGTGCCTGCTCACAGTCTACTGACATGGATCAACACTTAAAATTCTTCTTTGAAACGATCCTGATGATATTCACAACCCTTAATCAACACATTCACTGGTTCTATTTGGATGATGTCTGGAAGGAAATTCCTCTGAAGCTGTATGTGGAATCAGATATCATAATTAATCAGTGTGCTTGATATCCATGTCAGACCGGAACTGCTGTCAGGATAAATTATCTGTCAAATCAGTCAATCAATCAAGTGTAATTTATTTAGCACTTTTCATACAGATTGCAACAGATTAACTGACAAGCTATTAATCAGACAAATATACAATACAAAAAAAAAATACGTTCATTGCCAGTGTAGGATCAGTTATTGCCACAGTGCACAAAAGTATATGGTTGGTTTTCCAGGTTTGAAGGCTCTTTTGCTTTATGTTGTTCTCCATAACAGTTGTCCTTTTAATGTTCAAATAACTGAAATTATTGAAACGTTACGGAAACATTTCAATCTCTAGTAGATACAAAAGGGCGAGCTAAGTGAAGAGTACAAAACTGAAAATGCATGAAAGGTGTTTAGAGATCTTTGGAGAGATCTTTGTGTTTGTAATGTATAAATGAATTAATTAAATCTTTATGTTGAACTTTTTTTTTTAAGTTTATTGTGTGTGTGTTTAAAAAACGTTCAACATAAAGATTTAATTCATTCATTTATACATTACACACACAAAGATCTCTCCAAAGATCTCTAAACACCTTTCATGCATTCAGAGTTTTGCACTCTTCACTTAGCTCGACCTTTTGTGTGTGTGTGTGTGTGTGTGTGTGTGTGTGTGTGTGTTGTGTGTGTGTGTGTGTGTGTGTATTGTGTGTGTGTGTGTGTGTGTTGTTGTGTGTGTGATATTGTGTGTTATTGTGTGTGTGATATTGTGTGTGATATTGTGTGTTATTGTGTGTGTGATATTGTGTGTTATTGTGTGTGTGATATTGTGTGTGTGTGTGTGATATTGTGTGTGTGTGTGATATTGTGTGTGTGTGTGATATTGTGTGTGTGTGTGATATTGTGTGTGTGTGTGATATTGTGTGTTGTGTGTGTGTGTGATATTGTGTGATATTGTGTGTGTGTGTGATGTGTGTGTGTGTGTGATATTGTGTGTGTGTGTGTGATATTGTGTGTGTGTGATTGTGTGTGTGTACATAAAACTTCAACATAAAACAGACTAGACCTGGTCGAATAGGAAGAAGCCTTAGCTTATCAAGTCCAATAGATATGTTCACAATCCAATAAGATAAACTAATCAGACATGTAGCCTCTTATCATGTTTATGGACCAATTTTAGTGCTGAAATAGACATTGGAGGTAAATTAAATAAGCTTTACAACTTTATTTGTAATCAAGGAGTGGCTCCCTATTATTTGGCGTGTAATTTCTTTGGAGAGCGTGAGACAGAATCTGAAGGCTGGTGCCTAATGTCAAAAGCAATACATTTGGCAAGCCTGTGTTCTCTCTCTGAGCCTCAGAACCTATAAGTATTATTTCTCATTTATCCTCATTAAGCAGTAAAATGTATTGTGACATCTGGGTACTAAAGTTTACATCTAAAAAGAGCAACCGTTGATCATGTGTCATCAGGAGACTCCACTACTTGAAGAAAAAATAGTGGTCCTAAGATTGATCTTTGGGAACTTCCCAAGTTGATAAGATCAGCGAACTGTAACACTAAAGTACAACAATAATGGTAACCGGTGTTTTGAAAGTATTCAGTGATCCAGTTGAAGAAAAGATTAAACAGATATAATGATACAGAAATGTCAAAAAAAAAATTAAAAAAGTTCCAGTTGTGACTCCTAGCTATTTTGAATCTTTCCTCAGGTACCCATGTAATGGAGGGATCAGGCAGGATGGTGGTGTCAGCCGTTGGCCTCAACTCTCAAACCGGCATCATCTTTACTCTGCTGGGCGCTGGCGAGCACGACGAAGAGAAGAAGGTCAAGAAAAGTAAGACATGAGACAAAGCCTGTCACACACACGTCTCAGAAACAAGTGTCGAAAAGCATACGGGGACACTAAGTGTGTGAAGTGTTTGGAGGAAAGAAAGACAACTATCATTGTGTCAGCTTCTGAATATTTCTACTCTACTGTTTGAACAGTGCAGATTGGAAATATTTGCACGTTTTCATCAGCTGGTGTTGATTTGACGTTTCTCCTGTCGCACAAGCCAACTCTCTCAGCAGGTCGAGTTCATCCAGTCTGAGCTGATAACAGCAGAGCTGTTTGAAGGGTCTAACTATACTTTTCTAACATTAGTGAGCTTCAATCTGATCACAAAAGCATCTTCAGTGAATAAATGAGACCACAGATGAGTGAACAACTACACACAACTAACATGTTTATGGATCTGACAAAATGGATGTTTACAACAGCAAGTTTTTCTTCTAATTGACTGTTCACTAAACCCCTCCCCTAACCAGTGACAGTCATAGCTCAGCAAACATTACAAGATACGGCAGGCCTGTCAGAGTTAGTAGTAAAATAAATCCTCAGCTTCCAAAGAGTTTGTAGGTTGGTGTTGTTCGTGGCCAACATTAGCTGCTATCGCTAGCATGCCTGGCTGGCTAACTGGCTTACTGCCTGTTGTTGTAATCAAGGCTGCACCTGAAAGAAATATTTCAGATCATATGATTTTTTTTTTTTTTGTTAATCTATACGCCTGTTGCAACACATGGGGATTAATAGCGCTTTCCTAGCTGGGACCTGTTAGCTAAGGCTAACTCAGTCTGTTTTGCGTCATTATGTCTTGCTGAGTTATCACAATGAATAAGTCTGTGACCATTAAATGTTTATCTAGGAGTTTTCTAGGCTTCTTATTTTTAAAGAATCAGTTGGAAACATTAAAAAGTCAACTGGAGACTGAGTGAAATGAGAGTATTCAAGTAACTCAGGGGAGTTAACGTTAGTTAGCTTGGTAGCTAGAGCTGATTAAATTTGCCAGTGATTGTTTTTTATTTCAGTCACTGGATGAAAATGAGAGGCTTATTTTGTTTACTTCTGTCTGAAATCAAGGATATTGTTTAAAATGACTAATAATTCCAGTAGTTAATCTGCCATTGTCATTGTAAACTGAAAAACCGCTAGATGGGAAGCTTGCCAGGCATAACAAAAGTAATAAGTGTTGTCCGTTGCGGTCTCATTTATTCATGGTAGTTTATGGCCACTATACTGAGCTGTTGATTTGACAGTGATAGACGTTGGTTAAAAATGCGAAACGTACCTTTCTGTTTACATACAGTGCTTTTTGAAGAGGAACCCTTCAAAAAGTCCAGATGGTCCTCGTACTATCACAGAGCAGTTTGATGTAAACCAACAGGCTTCTGCAGTCGGTCTATTGCTTTTGATTTGCTTGTGATCATGCTAACCCCCTTTTACTCATGTCTTTTCTTTTTTTTGTCTGTTCATTTGTTTTATTGGCTAAAGATTTGAGTTTGTCAGGCATTCATTGTGAACTGGCTGAATGTACCAGCTCAGCGGAGAGAGACGCTCAGGTTTAAATTTTGGTCTCCAGTCACAGGGGAAAAAAAACTAAATTAATAATGAATGCCTAATGAGGAGAACCACAAGACAAAGTTTTCAGATTCAACTACAATTAAACTGAAAATGAGCAGGAGCAAAGAGCATTTACAATGCATTAGCATCTCACACATGTCTGTACTTGTGCGCTTGTAAGGGCCCCTTATTGACATTATACTTTGCTATGCCCCCTACCTGTAACTGTTTCTCACTTTTAACATTGTCCACAAAATCTGAAATCCCAAAGATAGAAGTACAACAATTTACACATGCACAAAAGGTGTGTGTGTGTGTGTGTGTGGTGTGTGTGTGTGTGTGTGTGTGTGTGTGTGTGTGTGTGTGTGTGGGTGGGGGTGGGTGGGGGGGGGGGTGTGGGTGTGGGGGGGGTGGGTGTGTGGGTGTGTGTCTCTTGAGTTCTGGTAACAACTGATATGGCTGCATCAATCCACTGAACACACACAAACACATTGCAACGCACGCAAACACGTTAATGCATTCATGTAAAAGTCACACCCATTGGTTATCTTACAATGCAAGAGCTTCAAGTATGTGCAAACACCGATACACACTTGCAGCAGTTAAGTCTTTGTCATCAATCATGAACCACGAGCTGAATAACAAAGAGGTGTGTGTGTGTGTGTTGCCAGACCTATGTTAAAAAAAAAAAATAAAAGAGTTCCATATTAGGGCAACAGGAAGTTAATGTGCGGATGAAAATACATCTGACCTGTCACATATCTGATAAATACATGCCAGCTGACAAGAATCAAGGCGTTAACCCAAAAACAATATAAATTATACTGTATAGTACTCACTTTCCTAGGCTCTCTATGGTCTCAGAAAATGTTTTCTATCAAATGGCAGAAGAGGAGCCGAGCGAAAATAGTTGTCTATGGATTTAGATGAGTCCACAAAACATTTGAATAATTCTGCATAGCTTCTTTACAGAACGCTTTTTGTATTGTAATTTGTATGGTTTTTGGGGTGAACTATTCCTTTAAGCTTTGTGCCACCAGGGTAACTCAGAAGAATGTTAAGCCTTCAGACTGACTGTCTAACCAGTGGCTGTTGGTACGTCATTATTGTTGCAGGTATTAGGTTATAAACCAAAGAATTGGACAAATTAAAATTGTCAATGTTATTACAAGTCATCCTCTGTGCACTATGCATGTCTGTTCAAAATCTCATGGCAATTCATCCGATTAGTTATAGAGATATGTTAGTCTAAATCAAAGTAGTGGACACACATTTCCATCCCTAGAGCCATAGCAATAGTGGGGCGAGATCCAGGTTTTTCAGAAAACATGTTCGATCACAACAAACGTGATTTAGAAATATGTAAGTATGCCAGAATGGTTTGATTGATTCATTAAATTCAAGATAATGTTAGATTAAATGTAGTTGTCATTGCACAAATTCAGCACCAGTACAAGGGAATGCAGATTTGCATGTAACCATAATGTAGTAAACAGTCGTAAGTGCATTAAAAAGAGCATTAAAAATGAATGATAGACAATACTGATGAATGTAGCTACTGTATATGTACAACATGAACCGAACCAATATACCACATACAAAAATAAACTAGCATGTATACAAGTTATGTACTTGTACAAAGAGCATTGTGGTAAATCAAACCAATAATGTATATTTTGTTTATACTATACGTTTTTATTTATTTTGATTACTGCGATATTGATAAATTAATTAGCTCTGCTGTCAAACACTGTTGGTTCTCCGCAGCAGGAAGTGGCGTGTCTCTCTCCTCTGATAGGTCCATTCCTGCTTAAAACACACACACAACACACACACACCTGTGGGTTTCTATCAGTTTGAACTTTGTGTTCTCCCTCAGTTTGGTTTGATTTGATCTTATTTTTCTTTTGAGCCATCTTATCAGCATTCCGCCCTCTCTCTCTGTCCGAACAGGTAAAAAACAAGGACCCCCCGAAAATCGCAACAAAGGTAACCCCTCCATTCATCCATCTGTCCCTCTCTGTCCCTCCATCATCCCTGTTACTCACCCCCTCCTCACCCTCCACCCAGCAGCAGGAGGGGAGTGTCCAGTGTCTCTCTCTCTCTCTCTCTCTCTCTCTCTCTCTCTCTCTCTCTCTCTCTCTCTCTCTCTCTCTCTCTCTCTCTCTCTCTCTCTCTCTCTCTCTCTCTCTCTCTCTCTGCTGTATAAAGTGGGAAGCTCTCTCGCCTTGCTTTACCTGTAAAAGGGTGCAACTCTCAACCTCTTAAGTCTTTGATAGCCAATCACAGCGTCCACAGTTGCTCAATTTTTCTTTTTTGTGTTACAAGATATTCTCCCCAAAATATAAGTGATGTGCTTGCAAAATCTCAAATGTTTCCTTGCGCTCTGAGAATTGAGCCACAAATTTAACTCCACCATTGAGGATCACTTTCACCTACTAGTCTTACCTCTAAGGGGTGCTTAATGGGTGACACTGTTTTAAGCGCTCCCTCGGTGCTTCCCTCAATTTTTAATATTTAAGGTATTTGATGGCTGTGTATTTGTGTTGATGACGTCATTGCTCCAACCTTCCTTCAATGTCCTGTGTGATCCAACACATGTCCAACTTCCTCTGCAAGCTGTCTCCACACACACACACACACACACACACACACACACACACACACACACACACACACACACACACACACACACACACACACACACACACAGCTCCCCTCCTCTGACCTCCCATGGTTTGAGCATCTGCTGTGGACTGCTTCTTGATGCATACACACATGCACACACATGCGCACACACACGCATACACACGCTCCTTGCTCTTGGACACTCATCACACTTTTGCACACAGAAATAATTCACGGAGCTAAGGTCATGGATGACCTCCACTAAAAAAAAACGCACCAAAAACAAAATCTACAGTAACACCTTCAGTCAGATGGACGACTTTGTAGTTTACAATACTAAAAGAGGTACTACCTCATAATACCACACTGTAAAAATATTCCACTACAGGTAAAAGTCTAACCTTTCTTAACTCAGTACTCAGTGTGTAGTAAAATGTTCCCTGGCAGTGTTTTACTAATATAAATGATGCTTCTGCATTAATACTATGAATGTGTATGTTGCATTTTACTGCTGTGGATGTTTAAGGTTGGGCTCATTTTAACTGTATATATTGTTGGGTAGTTTTAATCTACAGCAATGCATCATATTCTGTAAGATCATCATATGTTTGTAGAAGCTGTCCTGTGAGAACCACGTACCTCTACAACTCAACTCTTAATGGTCTGCGAAAAACAACTTTTAGCTTTGTGATGATGCAAGAAGTAGACGTAGGATCCTTTTCACACACATAAAGGAACACTTCATCCTTCAGGTCATCACAGACATTCAACATCAACACATCCTAAGTTACATATGTATAGGGCTGGGATAAAAAACTGTCATCTGAAAAGTAACTATAATTCTTTAGATACATATAGTGGAGTAAAAAGTACAATATTTGCCTCTGAGATGTAGTGGAGTAGAAGTATTAAGTTCAAATAATAAAGTGAAATACTCAAGTAAAGTAAAAGTATCTCAAATATTAACTTAAGTACAGTACTTGAGTAAAAGTACTCAGCATCATTAGCCTCTTTTTGCTCCTAGTTTTGGTTCCACAGCACATATACTGTATACTTTGAGTTTAACACTCTCATCAACCACGTTTTCACCAGCAGCTGTTTGTCACATGACACCAATGAGATGATGATGCTTCTTTGTGTCTGCTGGATGGAGAAGTAGGGAGCTGTTTGTATTTTATATATATATAATGTGTCAAGATTCTATATAGGTCATCTTATGGTGGAGCTCTTCGGAACCCTAGTGGCCCAAAAATGAGTGCAGCTTTAAATTAGACTCTCACAGTTGGTTCTAATTCCTATTAAACACTCCTACTTTTCTGTGCCCTTCGATCACTGTAGAGCTACTATCCCTTCCTGCAGGTTTTTCACTATAAAAGCCTACTAGGATAAAGGAAGTATTTGGGCTGCAACTATGGATTAATTTCATTGATGATTAATCTGCCCATCACACTTTTCAAAAGCCCAATTTGACATCACTGTTCAACAATTTAAAACCCAAAGAAAAGCAACAAATCTTAACAAATGAGAAGCTGGAACTAGGAGATGCTTGGCTAAAATAGAACTTAAACACTTAATCAGTCATCAAAATAGTGGCCAGTTCGTTTTCTGTCAATGGGCTGGTTGATTGAAATGTTGTTAAAGATCAAGGGGAGCTGCTGGAAAGCTTTTAAAGTGAATCATCTCTTCAGGAAGTAACTCAACAGTGATAGAAAAAGCAAGTGGAAAATAGAGTGAATTAAAAAAACAGTATTAGTGTTAAAGAGCGTCAAAAACGACGAGAGCAGGAGATTGGTGAACTGACTTGTACTGAAGTGTTTGTATCAACAACCAGGAAAGGGGGGCGGGGGGGTAACTTGTCTGTCGAGTCAGTCTTGATTTAAAATGTTTTCCCATCACACATTTCCACACATTTCTTATATTCTGATGGATGTGACTTTCTATTGACATTATTGAGAAAATCCAACTGATCCAAACGTGCCGTGATGTATTTTTGGCTGAGGCGAGGCTGTCGGTGTGTGTGGGAGTTGCACCCTTGCAGTATTAGTGGGCTGTGGGCTGTCGTCCGTTCTGTTTGTGTATCCTCAGTTTGTTTTCGCCTTTTGATTCCTCCCATTTCTCTTACTGTTGCCTCCTTGCAGGGTTGCTCAGGACTCCATGTTGTCTTGTAATCACTGTTTGACTCTCTCCCTCTTCTGTTATTTTTTTCTGTCTTGCTGCAGTCTCCTGCAGCCTCCACAGCTCTGCAGCCTCCTCTACCTCCTCCTGTCTATCTCTGTCGTGGTTCTGCATCGCTGTCGTTTTTTTCGTTTTCCTGGGGTGATCCTTTGAGTTTGTCTTCTGTTTGTTGACTTGCTTTCTTTCTTTGATTGTCGGATAATCCCTCCCCTCTGCCCGCCGTGCGCTCTCCCATGGTTCAGTGCTGCGCCTGTTTACAGTTCTGTGGTTGGTCAGTGGGTCTCAGTCCTGTTCATGTGAAGCTGTGTCAGTTAGTTCTATGTTGTGGCTTGTCTTCAGAGTGGACCATGTGCATAAAGCTCCACAGCTTCCTGGTTTGACACCGACTCATCGCAACAGTGTCTAAATGTCGTGTTGAGCTCATGCTGCCGTGAAATGACTTCCCTTTTAGCAACATTCTGTGTGGGAACTTCTGATGAAACTCAGAATGAGGCAGTGACGATGACAGTGAAGGAGTTTTGGGGGATAAAAGTGTCAAATAAACTCAAAAACATAATAATACACATTAATGATATAATCCCTGCTTATGCTTTAGCGTCCTCAAATCTTTAAAGAAACCTTCAGAGCATGAACAGTGAAAACAGTGAGCTGGGAGGAATCCCAGCTCACTGTTTTTCTTGTACATGTACAGCCTGAACCACCTGTTCCCTAGGAGGTGTGCGTTTTCGAGATTTGGTCATCGCTGCCCCCAAATTGCTTTATAAGGCGACCTGCTCTTCTGCAAGTTTCCTTTTACCAAAATGTCCCCCAAGAGTAAAAGGAACTTTACACTGGTGAGCTTCAAGGCCTCGTGTCACAAAACAGCAGACTACATTACTTCACAACTTGTTTCCGCAATCTATTGAAAATCAAGTCACTAGAGTGATTGGCACCTTACAACTGGGACGTACAACTTACTGTAAATGTCGAGTCAGTTCACAGTGCATTAGCTTTATTACATCAGTCTCATTACCAACTATGGCACACACTCAGTGGGCCACCTAGTTAGCTCTAATGCAATCTAATACAACTCCTCTGCAATAAAGTCTACTCTTACGGTACCTTTATATCCTGCCTGTCATAAAGGTGTTAATTAAATCATGTTTTAGCATTGAGATATTTAGTTAGTGGTGGTGTTGTCATGGATTGCAATATATAAGGAGGTGTTTCTAATATTCTGCTACCCTAATGTATGTAAATGAGCACAACAAAATTAAAAAATACATTGGCCACAACACCTTGCCACACTGATATTCACTTACCCAGAAAAACACATCTACACATAAAATATATCATGCTAATACCATAAAACCCCATCCTCAGAGCATTCCCTCAGTAAGCCTCATAGCGTTCCCACCTTCACACTCACAATAAGCTGCTTCCACATATATCTGTCTGTACATGCATCATACAACAGGCTTATATCATTTGATGCATTTAATCACTTTAGAACAACCTGTTTCTGTCTATAGATGTGTCAATTTGTGGACACGTGAGTCATATGTTAGGATAACTTCTTTACTCAAAAAGTTCTCTTGTCCCTGTTTGTATGAGTCGTTCTTTCATGTGGTCCAATCAGTCAGTTAGTCGTAATATATTTCAATTTCTTTTTACTGCTAAAAATGCACAAAAGAGGACTACGTAGGTTAACCAAACAGTCCAGATTCAAATTTTTTGCTTTTGGCTGCTTCTAGTGACAGTTTCTCCAGCAAAAAACTGTAAAAAATAAGTAAATAATATAATTTATTTTTTTTATAAATACCTGATCTTAACAGTCAATGACCCAATAGGCTTCGCCAATAAAAACAGGACAATTAGGAAGAGAATCCCCAATCTCCCCAATGTCTTCTCGTCATTTAGAACTTCATAGCGGTCATCCAGGAATCTAAACCTGCTTTATGTCCATGATCTGTTATTGTTGGTTCCAGAAGTGACTCTCCACCAGGGTTTAATATTGGACAGTACAGGTAGCTGATGGATCCGAACATTTCCAGGATCGGATGTTAGTAAACCATCTCAGTTCCAGTCAGTGTTGTCAGCTCAGTCAACTGCACATCACAACTCAGCGTGTGAGATCAGAGTATACATCACCTGCTCACATTTCTTTGCCATGGAAATATGACAAACAGCAGTGGATGGAGGGAGTGTAGCCCAATTTGGTGTAAGCTCGGCAGCAGAGATCAAACACATCAAAGAGCTCCATGTTACAGTACTACCGCCCAAACAGCATCCCAGCTGATGAAGTGAATTGCAAATACACTGTTTGTTTATGCAAATGAGGAGCAAAGCCGCCGAGCAGGACGGGAAACCAGACACCATACCAGACTTTATAACTTAGCCTCGTTCATAACTCTGAGCTCTGATGTGAAACCGTGCGTGTGTGTGTGTGTGTGTGTGTGTGCGATCGACAGCCCCTGGTTAAATCCTCTGTTGTATCTGCTGTTCTCTGTTCTGTCTGCTGCTCTTCATTATGATCTGCTGCTCTCAACTCGTCTCTCTGAAAGCTACCTGGACCTTTTTCATGAGTGCTCTGTGATCATAAATTGATGAGATGCTACTCTTAGCATTCAGCCAAAAGGGTCACCATGTTATTAAAGATGTTAAAGTTGATAAAAGAGCCACAGGTCTTTTATTCTGATCGCTGAGAAATACTCGTCCAGTCGTTTTCAGCTTTCCCGTCTGACTGATCTGTAACGTTTTTTCTGCTTCTCTACCCTTCAACCCCTCAAACCACTCCTGAACCCCGCTCCCTCCTCCCTTTTTTGTTGTGCAATTTATTATTATTCATTGATTTAATTCATTCACCTTTTGTTAACCCGTCCTGCCTTCCTTCCCTCCCTCATCCTCTGCTTCCAATCCTGACCACGTTGAAAACTTTCCTCTCTTCCATCTCCATTCTTCAAAATACAACCGTCCATCTTTCATCACTCTGTCCCATATCCTCCCTCTTTTCCTCCTCATCCTCCTTTATCTTCACCTCTGCTTCATCACAAACCCTATTCCTGAACTCTCCTAAACCCACTCCTCCTCATCTCCCTTTACTCTCAACCCTACTCTCCTCCTACTCCTTTTTACCTCCCAACCTCCATTTGACCCCTCCTCCCCCCTACCCCCCCAGCCAAAACCCAGGACGGCATCGCCCTGGAGATCCAGCCGCTGAAGAGTGAGGAGGCCACCGAGTCGGAGGAAAAGGAGGAGGCTAAACCGGTGAAGAAGGTTAATGTGACCAAGAAGGAGAAGTCGGTGCTGCAGGGCAAACTTACCAAACTGGCTGTACAGATCGGGAAGGCTGGTGAGTCTCACACACATACACACACACACACACACACACACACACACACACACACACACACACACACACACACACACACACACTCTGATGTTTAGCAGGTTGTAGTTAAGCATGCTAAGTGCCTTAGCATGCTTAAAGTGGCTATATGTAACTTTCAGTTTGTGTTGATTCTAGCGGCCCCTTTGGACAAAAGCGGTAGTGTTTTTTTTACCACATATTTGCTAAAAGTTACATATATTCATATTAAGTGAGTTGTTAATTTGCACCAAACACAAAGTAAAGCTTAGCCCAATCTGTGTTCGGGTTTGTCTTAAGTCTACTTTCTTTAAACCCTGAGCTAACTCCAGGATTGACTGGTGATTTTTAATAGCTTAGTTTAATACCAAGAAGATACGACGGGTAAATTGAAGTGGAGAATGGAGTTGTTGAAAGGTGGATTTTTTTCAAGCTCTGCTAGCAGTTCCCCCCTGCTTCCAGTGTTTTTGAACACGTCCTGGGCCTGTCTCTGTACGGTATCCATCTTCTTATCTGACTCTGGAGAAGACAAAGAACAAGTGGATTTCCAGAAAGGTCAGACTGTTCCTTTAATAGCACGCAAAGTGCTCAGGCAGTGAAGGGACTGGGAGGAAGAGGGTCAGAATGCACTCAGTTTTATTGGGTGGATGTTTTTTTCAGGAACATGATTCATCCCGGTATTGAAGGTGTTTTCTGTGGCATTTCAATTGACCTTAATACACGGAGGGGCTTTTAGGACGGGCTGGAGGGCTTCAGTTATAAACCACCCAAATAGAATTTGGACCAAAACACTTTGACAGGAAGTGAGTGACAGGAGAAGTGAAGCAGAAGAACACAAACAGTGGATTTCTCTCTTTCACCTGGTCTCACCTGTTTCTAATTTTACACTCAGGCTTTGTCTGAAACTCAAATATGTATTAGTCAAATATTACAGGCAAATAACTTTTTTTTTTTTTTTAAATTGTATTGCTATTGTCTTTCCTCTTAATACCTTTGTTTTGCATCTAAAAAAATCAACCACACCGCCTTGCTCAAAAATAAACCAATAATGCTTTTTTTGACTATGGTTTAACCAGAATCACCACCTGTGACGTCAGTGTGTTTTCCAAGCCTGATATATACAAACGTTAAATTCACACAATGAGGTGTTTTGGAAGCGTTACCACAACAAAAGCAGCTATGATATAAACCAATTTTGGGATATATAGTTTTTATTTCACACTGTGGAAACCAGTGGCCTCGACATATAAAACGGACTCGTCGTGGTTAGGTGTGCTTGTGTCTAACCTCTGCTCGTTCTAACCAGGTCTGATCATGTCGGCTCTGACGGTCATCATCCTCATCCTCTACTTTGTGATCGACACCTTCGCGGTCCAGGGTCGGACCTGGGTGGCCGAGTGCACCCCCATCTACATCCAGTACTTTGTCAAGTTCTTCATCATCGGCGTGACCGTGCTGGTGGTGGCCGTTCCCCCGAGGGGCTGCCGCTCGCTGTCACCATCTCTCTAGCCTACTCCGTCAAGGTAAGCAGGATTATGGAACATGTAAGATGATCACAGTTGGAGCTCCTCACAGAATCATTTTTGTTTATGATTTCATATCAACACTTATTTAATTCACTTTAACCCTCATGTTGTCCTAGGGTCAAATTGACCTGTTTTCCTATGTCAATGTTCTTTTCAATTACCCAATTGTAATTACCCAAAATAACATGATTGATTCCACACAAAGCTCTTTGGCAAGTACAGATCTCTACTTTCATTTTGGGGTGTCTTATTCAATTTTATAACATTTGGAAGAAAAAATATTGAAGTGTTTTTGAAATAGTATTGAGTAAAAGTTGACATATTCCAGTCTGTGATTATCCATCAACATCCATTCCTTTAATTTTAGTCTCAATAATTCCTAATTTCTGCTTTTCTAACTCAAACATTAGGGCTAATTACCTATAAATGAGGTGTATTGACTGTAAATTCCAAAAAAAGACTGTAAAACTAAGTTAGTGTTACATAGTGTTGAAAATGTCACAGTGACAAAAGTGTTGAAAAAATGGACTAAATTGGAAGAAAAAGTTAAAAACATTGACAAAAAGCGTCAACAAAAGTGTTGATTTTAGATTTTGAAGGGAAGACAACACAAGCGTTAAGGCCAAGTCATGTAGTTTTCAAAATTGCTTAAACACAGGCCGCAGCTTTTACCTTAACCTTGCTTTAACCTTGCCCTCTATTTTTTAGAAAATGATGAAGGACAACAACCTGGTGCGTCACCTGGACGCCTGTGAGACCATGGGCAACGCCACGGCCATCTGCTCGGACAAGACAGGCACGCTGACCATGAACCGCATGACGGTGGTGCAGGCGTACGTCGGCGACACGCACTACAGAAAGGTCCCCGAACCAGAAGCCATTACAGCAGAGACTCTGGAAGTTATGGTCAACAGCATTTCTATCAACTCGGCGTACACCACCAAGATCCTGGTGAGAGCTTCACTGTCACAGCTGCATCCAACCAACACTTGAACCTAGACCTGATCTAGACGTTATCTTTAAACCCAGTCTAAAAATCCCTTGAAATGGTAAGGACTGGTCTTATTTTTTTTTTTTGGTTATTTGAGTTGATTGAAACAGGATCTAAAAATCAAACCAGCTGTCTAACCAGCAGTCAAACTCCGGGTTAACTTCTGACTTAATATGTGTGCTTGTGCGAGTGAACTAACATTCATTAAAATCAAACAACAACTCTACATGCAGAAGTAGTCTTAGTGCTCCTTGTTGCCAGTGATGACACAAAACCAATTTAAAACTCGTAGGGCCCTATTTTGCACCCAGGCGCAAAGCATCAAACTAGCAAAAGTGGATCTGGACACGCCCTACACACTCCTGCACCATGCGCTTCACACTGTGCGCTTAGATCATTAAAATAGGGCCCTTAATATTTCAATTCAATTTTATTTCTAGTATCAATTCATAACAAGCGTTATCTTGAGACACTTTACAGATAGAGTAGGTCTAGACCACACTCCAGAATTTACAAGGACCCAACAGTTCTAGTTCTCCTACAGAGCAAGCAACAGTGCGACAGTAGCAAGGAAAAACTTCCTGTTGGGCAGAAACCTCGGTCAGACCCAGGCTCTTGGTAGGCGGTGTCTGACGGGCCGGTTGGGATTAGAATGAAGAGTGGCAATAACAGTCCCAAAAAATAGTAGTTTTTAGTAGTTCTTTGTAGTAGTTCATGGCATAGCAGGGCACTGTGCGGCGTTACAAGGCACAGCAAGACGTAGCTGGGCACCGCAGAGCGTAGCAGGATGTAACATGGCATTGCAGGACGTGTAGCGGGACCATGGCAACATGATTTTGGAGCTTCCCTGATCCAAGGAAACATGCTGGGGGGAAAAGAACATAAGGACTCCGGGGAATGACTCCCTAGAGCTAGGTTAGTAACAAGCATTCTGGGACATGGATGCACACAAATGGAAAGATGGAAAGATAGAAAGATAGAGGAGAGAAGAACTTGGTGTGTCAAAGGAAGTCCCCCAGCTGTCTAAAACTATTACAGCATAACTAGGAGAGACAGGGTAAAGAGAGGAGCCTGGTCAGGCTAGAACTCTCCCCAACCGGATCCCATCCCTCTGTCTAGAGGAGGTGGGAAGAGAGAGAGAGAGAGAGAGGAGGGAGGAGAGAGAGAGATATCCATCCCGATGGGAAGATAGAGAGAGAGAGAAAGATCCATCCCTCTGTCTAGAGGAGGTGAACGAGAGAGAGAGAGAGAGAGAGAGAGAGCGCCATAACCATCCCTCTGTCTAGAAGAGGTGGATATGAGAGAGAGGGAGAGATAATTAAATTTTATTTATATAGTTCTTAATCACAACAACAGTTATCTCTTTGCCTATAGCAGCGTAACTAAGGGATGGCTCAGGACTCTCCTGAGCTAGCCCTAACTATAAGCTCCTCTCACAGGAGAGGAGCCTGATAGCTGAATGCTCTGGCACCCATTCTACTTTTAGACTCTTGGAACCACAAGTAACCCTGCATTCTGGGAGCGCAGTGCTCTGGTGGGGTAGTAAGGTACTATGAGCTCTAGAAGATAAGGTGGTGCCTGACCATGAAAAGCTTTGTAGGTGAGAAGAAGGATTTTAAACTCTATTCTGGATTTTACAGGAAGCCAATGCAGAGAAGCTAAAACAGGAGAGATGTGATCTCTTTTCCTGGTTCCTGTCAGAACACGTGCTGCAGCATTGATCGATAGATATAATTAAGTATTATCTGCATAACAATGAAAGTTTATGGAGTGTTTCCTAATAATATTGCCTAAAGGAAGCATATATAAAGTGAACACCAACCACAGATCCTTGTGGGACTCCATGACTAACTTTGGCGTGCACGGAGGATTCATAGTTAACATGAACAAACTGAGAACAATATCATATATGAGACTTAAACCAGCTTAGAGCAGTTCCTTTAAAGATCTAATAACACCAGTACAGAGATAAGTCCTTTGTCTGATGCAATTAGGAGGTCATTAGTAATTTTCACAAGTGCTGTCTCTGTGCTATGATGAACTCTAAATCCTGACTGAAAATTCTCAAATAAGCTGTTGCTATGCAGAAAGTCACACACCTGTTTAGCGACTGCTTTCTCAAGAATCTTAGAAAGAAATGGAAGGTTGGATATAGGTCTATAGTTGGCTAAAACTTCTGGATCAAGGTTGGGTTTTTCAGAAGAGGTTTAATTACAGCTACTTTAAAGTGCTGTGGTACATAGCCTGTTAATAAAGACAGATTGGTTATATCTAGTAGAGAAGTGTTGACTAAGGGTAAAACTTCTTTAAGTAGCCTAGTCGGGATGGGGTCTAAGAGGCAGGTTGATGGTTTAGCTGAAGAAATAATTGAATTAAATTGATAAAGATCAAGTGAAGCAAAGCAGTCAAAACATATATCTGGTTTTACAGCTGTTTCTAAGGTTCCTGAATTTAGAGAGAAGTCAGGTAAAGGCAGGTCTTGGTGAATTTTGCTTCTAATAGTTATAATTTTATCATTGAAGAATCTCATGAAGTTGTTACTACTAAGAGCTATGGGAATACTTGGCTCAGTAGAGCTGTGACCTGCCGCTAGCCTGGCTACAGTGCTGAAAAGAAACCTGGGGTTGTTCCGATTTTCCTCTATTAATGACGAGTTCGCTGTTCTGGCATTACGGAGGGACTTCCTATATGTTTTAAGACTATCTTGCCAGATTAAACAAGAATTTTCCAGTTTGGTGGAACGCCAAATCTTCTCAAGTTTCCATGATATTTGCTTTAATTTGCGAGTTTCAGTGTTATACCATGGAGCCAACAGTCTTGGTTTTATTATCTTCCTTTTTAGAGGGGCAACTGAGTTGAGTGTCATTCGTAGCGAGCCTGCTGCACTATCAACAAAATGATCAATTTGGGAGGGATTAATAGAATAAGAGTCCTCCGTTACTTTGTTGACTTGGTAATGAATTAAATGCTAATGAAATCGCATCCTTAAATTTAGCTACATCAGATAGACATCTTGTATAGAAGTTTTTGCGTGTAGTTCAGCAGTATAAACTCAAAAGTTATCAAACAGTGGTCAGATAGAAAGGGATTCTGTGGGAACACTATCAAATGTTCAATTTCAACACCATAGACCAGAACAAGATCGAGGGTGTGGTTAAAACGGCGAGTCGGTTTATGAACACTTTGAGAGAAGCCAATAGAATCTAATATTAAAATGAATATTAAAATCCCCTACAATAAGAACTTTGTCCGTTTTTAGCACTAAATTTGACAAAAGCTCTGCAAATTCAGATAAGAATTCAGAGTATGGACCAGGTGCTCGGTACACTATAACAAATAGAACTGGTTGCAGTGATTTCCAACTTGGGTGTGAAAGACTAAGAACAAGACTTTCAAATGAGTTATAATTTAGTTATAATTTAGTTTAGGTTTAGAGCTGATTAGTAGACTAGAATCGAAGATAGCTGCCACTCCACCTCCTCGGCCTGTGCCTCGAGGAATGTGAGTATTAATATGACTGGGGGGGGTGGATTCATTTAGACTAACATATTCTCCATCACCCAGCCAGGTTTCAGTAAGACAAAATAAATCAATATTAGAATCTGATATTAATTCATTTACTAGTACACCTTTAGAAGAGAGAGATCTGATGTTTAAGAGTCCACATTTAATTCTCCTTTTCTTTTGCACTATTGCACTTGTAGTTTTAATTGCTATGAGGTTTTCATGCACAGCTGCTCTTCTGTTTACCTTTGATTTAAATAATTTTAATGGTCGGGGGGCAGACACCGTCACCATGGGGGTTTTACTAGGTATAACTCCTGGAATGGAGGAGCAGAGATGTGTGTTAGACTGCGACTCTGCCTTCTGGTCCCAACTCTGGATTGTCAAGGATTAGGTCCACTAATAAACTTGTCAAGATTTCTAGAAATGAGAGCTGCTCCATCCCAAGTGGGATGAATGCCGTCTCTCCAAATCAGACCAGGTCTTCCCCAGAAAGACTGCCAGTGATCTACAAAGCCCACATCATTATCTGGACACCACCTCAATAGCCAGCGGCGAAATGATGACATGCGGCTATACATGTCATCACTGGTTAGATATGGCAGGGGTCCAGAGAAAACTACGGTGTCCGACATTGACTTTGCCCATGTACACACCGATTCAACATTAATCTTGGTGACCTCCGTTTGGCATAACCGGGAGTCATTAACGCCAACGTGAATAACAGTCTTACTGTATTTACGTTTATCCTTAGCCAGCAGTTTCAAATAAGACTCAATGTCGCCCGCTCTAGCCCCCGGGATGCACTTAACTATCATATCACATCCAAACCCTTTGTCTCTCCTCAGTCTCCGGAAAAAGAAGGTGGCCTTCCCCGCCACGTGGGCAACAAGACCGAGTGTGCTCTGCTGGGCCTGGTGCTGGAGCTGAAGAGGGACTACCAGCCAATCAGAGATGAGGTCCCCGAAGAGAAACTCTACAAGGTTTACACCTTCAACTCCTCCCGCAAGTCCATGAGCACGGTGCTGAAGAACGCTGATGGAGGTTTTCGCATGTACAGCAAAGGAGCATCAGAGATAGTCCTAAGAAAGTAAGAAAAGAGATCAAATAACCTGTGGATGGATGGACAGACAGGTGTGTGGGTGGGTGATTGGGTGGATGGATGGATGGATGGATGGATGGATGGATGGATGAAAGGATGTCATTTGTTACCCTAACTAATGATCTCCTCCCCCTTCTCTCGCTCTCTCTCTCTCTCTCTCTCTCTCTCTCTCGCTCTCTCTCTCCTTCCCCAGATGCTCCTATATCTTGGACGCCCAGGGTCAGCCTCGCATCTTCAAGCCGAAGGACCGTGACGAGATGGTGCGTAAGGTGATTGAGCCGATGGCGTGCGATGGCCTGAGGACCATCTGCGTGGCTTACAGGGACTTTCCCGCCGATGCAGGAGAGCCAAACTGGGACAACGAGAACGACATCTTGAATGACCTTACCTGCATCGTGGTGGTCGGCATCGAGGACCCCGTCAGACCTGAGGTACTGTGCAATTTAAACTCTACCCACACAGATATTTAGCTACGGTACTTGAGTCTCTTCAGTGTTAGGGTGCCCCCTCCCAAAACCCAGTAGCCTACTAAATACCATACTGGTCCTTATCTATAACGGGGGTTTTACCTAGGAAAGGGGGGGGGGGGGGTTTTAATCGAGGTCTAGACTTTCAGCTGTTCAAGTCACAGAACGTAAGGGACGTCACCTGTTTCAACAGCCAGTAGAGAAGTCAGCTATAAACTATAAAATAAAATGGATTATGGATCATTTTATTTCTAATGTTACAAACAGCTGGTCGAAAAAGCAGAGTGGAGAGACATAGTGACTGACTGAAGAGAGGGAGCGCTCAGCGGCGTTAGAACAAAGCCGTGAAACAGAAATAAAATGTGTTTTTGCCGATTCCTCACTAGAAATCTAAATATCACTAACGTTATCCACATTCATACATAGACAAAACAAATGATATATCCAGCTCAAAAAGCCTGGAAGTCGGAAATAGGACAGAAGTACTACTAGGCGTTGTCATGGAGATGATACACCGTCTAAAAATGCGAACAGGAGAGTGCGTGATTACGTGACAGAAAAACATAATGATTACCAGAGCAGTCATTCAGCTGAAGGCCTTGGAAATATTTACCATTAAATTAAAGGTGCTCTAAGCAATGTGATGCATTTTTTGGGCTACAACAAGGTTGTGGGGGGGGGGGGTTAGTGCACGGAAGTGAGGGAGAGGGGACAAGATGAGGAGGAGGCAGGGGTGAGCTAGCCTCGTTTTGACAACAAGAAGTGTCGTCACCCAACATCTCTTAGAGCACCTTTTTAAATATGACACTTTCGTGTGGCCAGGTTGGGTCAGTGGTAGAGTGGGCGCACATGTACTGAGAGGTTTATGCCTCGACGCAGAGTTCCAGGGTTTGAATCCGACCTGTGACGATTTCCTGCATGTCTATCATGTCAACAATTAAAGACGTAAAAGCCCCAAAATCTCGTTTTATAATCGGATAATCTGAAAGAGCTCCATGAAAGTTTTAAGGAGAGCTCTAAAATATCATAACTTTTGGTGCCACTAGTTCCTTTCTGTATATATTTATTTTTTCTGAATATTTAGTTTCCTTAAATAAATAGACTACTAGTAAAGCAATGTGTGTGTTTATTGCGCATAACAATTTCTGATAACTTGTGTCTTATAAACACTATATGATGGTGTATTTGCATTGCGACATTCCCTCCGGTTGTTTAACTGTTTAACTGTATTGGGTGTTGTGTTTAGAGAAGCTTGATAGTTTGAGTTTGGAAAAGTTATCATTTTGTCATTGTCATGGAATACAGGTGTGGTCTCGTCTGTTAAACAAAGTAATGCGAACCATCGCCTGTCCACTGTGTATTGGCATATTTATTGTTTCTCAACGGAGAACGATTTTTTTGTTTCTTTGTTGCATTACTTGCATTTTACACATAGCGGGGGGCACATTCATGTCTGTGCGTGCATGTGTACAGTACCCTCCCGCCCCTGAAAAACAGGGCTGTCCCAACAGTGTAATTCAAAGGATTTTTTAGGTTGGTACTAATAATCAGCGTTTGTAGTCTGCAGCCATTTTCACTGATACAAAAGGAGTTTGGCTTAGTTTGAAATGTCCTGCCTTCTTTGTTCCTGAAAGAACAGAGAGAACATGGAGCTCAGGAGTGTAACTGAACTGATCCGACAGGCTGCTCATAATTATATTAAAGTGTTTGTGCTTGAACAAACATGTGGGGGTGTAAACATTCAATAAAAAATGAGTTTTTTCCCCAAACAGAAGCACTAAGGTGAGTCGTGGTCAGGCGTGCAGATGCTCTGAAGTGTTGAATGAAGCCTGTAATGATGCTCGGAAAGCATCAGTGTCGCTGCCTGCTGCTTTAATGTCAGAGCACGAAGATCACAAATGGGATAGAAATAAGTGGAGAGCAGTCGGAGTCGGTCCACAGCACAACATGTGATCTGATGGACACAAAACTCATTCCATTTCTCCACTTTAAGGCATAAAATTCATATTCTAAGAAGAAAAGAAATACATGTCAGTTACATACATGTTTCTAAGAAAACCTGTGACCTGACAGTGTGTAGTCTGCACAAACATACTGTAACTGTAGAAGGGATTTCTTCTACTATCAGACCACTTTCAATTAATGGTTATGGATCATTATCATTATTGTCATTATCATGTCAGGATACATCACTGTTCAATTTTCAGCAATGGACACAGCAACTGTAAAGCAGCCCGGATCAGCCTGGACTACTTGTTTTGTCCGTACGGTGCACTCAGTGTGTCCCACGTGTGTCAAATGACTCGCCCTGAAGCCCTACCCTCCTTAGATACTGTTGCCACGCCTGGCAGCTTTCCATTCTAGCGCAGCACATATTTATTATCAATTTACAATAATATTAGTTGCAGATTTAAACAGTCGGTCTTCCTTTTTAGCCAGTAGTTGCCTAATTAACTTTTGCTCTGTGATTTACTGAGTCTCCAGCTGACTTGTTTTAAAAAAAAAAAAAAAGTATGTATGTAACGCTTTTGCTCTTGTTTTTTTGTTTTGCTTTTGGTAATGGTATTTAAAAAAAACTCTGACTGAACTGTTGTATGTTTCCAGTAGGACTGGGTACCCAATTCAATATGATTTAGGCACCGACCGAATTGCCTCTAAAGTATTTCAATACCTAAGGAGTAAATCTCATCACCATCAGTGAGCCAATCAGCATGCAGCGTGCTTCTACCAAGATCTAATAATGTTTGTGTTTGGCTGGCTGATGTGACACATCCCAGAGGCAGGCAGGAAAAACTGTACATTAGTCACAGAGACGGGGCTCACGTAGTAGGAGCTGAGCAATACATTAAAAGATTTGTGCGTATGTATGTATGTATGTATGTATGTATGTATGTATGTATGTATGTATTGAAAAAAGTATAGTTTAGGAACCGGTATCAAAGTCATAGTAGTGGTATCGGAACTTTATGAACAATAGTACCAGACCTAGTTTCCAGAGTCTTTAACCTCATCACTTTCTGGAAAATGTTGATCATAAAGACTGCCCAACCCCCCCACTTCTTCCCTCCGGTCAATGCCCCCTGTGCATGGATCAAAGATTTGACGGGTGTTTGTTTGAGGTCTCAGCCAGGATGTGAAGAACAGCAACTGTAGAGTGTAGAACCTGCTGCTGTTGCAGGATGAGGCTGGTCCCACATCGTGGCGTCTAAAGATGTTGTTCTGGAGTCTTTTAACTAAAAGACTCGCCATCAGACAGTCTCACTTGGTTTAATGAGTGAGCTTCAGATCAGAAAGAGAAGCTTGCGAGTTTCTCTGACCTGTGTTCATCTTCCAGGCTTCATGGCGTTTCTTTCTGTCTGACAGGTACCTGAGGCTATTACCAAGTGCCAGCGTGCAGGCATCACTGTACGTATGGTTACCGGAGACAACATCAACACCGCCCGCGCCATCGCAACCAAGTGTGGCATCCTGCTGCCCGGCGAGGATTTCCTGTGTATGGAGGGCAAAGAGTTCAACCAGCAGATCAGAAATGACCAGGGAGAGGTGAGACTAGTGCAGAAATGTGTTACGGAATTTGTCCGCAGCCAGCGAGGATGTTTAAATAGTATGAAGTTTTGTCTAGAACAGGGGTGTCAAACTCATTTTCACCGAGGGCCACATCAGCATAATGGCTGTCCTCAAAGGGCCAGATGTAGTTACATTATAAATGTAACTAAATGTAATCGAATGTAATGTAAAATAAATGTAACTACTCCTTAGTGTTAAATAACTCATTTATTATAACTTATTCAAGTGGCAACTACAGTTGCATAGAAAACATATGTTTGCTTGTTGCTCTAACATAAATCTTTTTAAATTTTGTCAGCTTATGAAAACCCACATAACTCCATTAATGAAGGATCAAACTGTCCAAGTGAATAAAGAAAAATAACATAAAACTGAGCTGCAAAGAACATGTATGACACATGTAGCATTTTACAAAAAAAGGCTGCACACAGCCTTGCATTCAACTGATGGTATGATGACAACAATTTGTCTGCATACACAAAATGCAAGCACAAAAATGGATAATTGCGCTGTGTCCGTGTTATCTGTGCTTTCATCAACAGCTAATGAAAAAGCTGTGTAGCTGCGTGTCTCCTCGGCCAGCTGTGTTGTAAGATTTTCTGCTAGTTCCTTCACTCGGTCGGCGATGCTGTTTCTTGATAAACTGACATTTTTAAAAGTCTGTAACTGGTCGGGACACACCTGCTCACAGACCTTCAGCATGCGCTGCTTCAAAAACGCTCCCTCTGAAAAAGACTTGGAAGCGTGGCCCGATTTCTTCAGCCACAATGAAGCTAGCTTTCACCGCGGCCTCGTTTTTGGCTGTGGATTTCATGAACAAACTCTGCTGCGACCAGTTTGCCTTTTAGTTCTTGGGCAATTTGTTGCTTTTCTTGAAGGCTAGCTTTAGCGTACTTAGCTCCGTGTTTGGTGTCAAAATGTCGACGCAGATTGTACTCTTTGACAGCCGACACCGCCTCGTAACACAAAGACATACCGGTCTTTCTCCTTGAAGCACAAACAAGTATTCGCCTTCCCATCTTTCTTGAAACAGTCTTCCGTCTGCATCAACTTTTCTCTTTCTGGACATTTTGGGATCATTATTTAAATTCCACTCGTTGGCATGGACACTGCCGCGGCTAGCGTAGTCGAAAGGCATTGTGGGAAATGTAGTTTTTGGTCAAAGCACGCTCTTAATTTATTTTTTGGTATTTATTTTTAGACACTCAAAACTTTTAAGCTCTCGCGGGCCACATAAAATGACATGGCGGGCCACATCTGGCCCGCGGGCCTTGAGTTTGACACATGTGCTTTAGATGGATGAAGGTTTTATGCTTTCATTACTCGGGCAGGGTGTCATTTCACAGTATTTGGTACATAGTGTTGTTGCATTAAAAGAATTTGGTGAAACTATTTTTCTTTCTCTAAATTCCAAGGTGGAACAAGAGCGTCTGGACAAAGTTTGGCCCAAACTGCGCGTTCTTGCTCGTTCCTCGCCAACAGACAAACACACTCTGGTCAAAGGTGGGTTCAGTATTTCACCATGTACTGTATATTGTTTAGGATGTTTTACTGCAGCTTACATGTTTATTTGTCTTTGTATACCAGGGTTAGGGTTAGATAGGTGTAGTTGTAAGCCAAGTCTCTTATTGGTTGAATTCTAATTGAAGTAATAGTGACATGTTTGTTTTTAAATAAATTTATTCTTCTTTCTGTAATGTTCATTCAGTCACTCAGGGTTGCCAGGTTTGTATAACAAAACCAGCCCAATGGCCAATAAAACCAAACCCAGACCAGAACTCAAAATATTCCCCTCTCAAAACATATTACACTAAACCTTATTCTGCTCTTAAAGTTCATCAGCATTATTATAATTGCCAAATGCATTGTAATATCATAAAAGTAACACCATGAATGTGTAGTGTAACTAGTGTGCCAGCATTAGCAGTTTGCCCTTAAAGTTCCACCTAGGTGCTACATTTTTCTTGTGTAATTAGATACAGTATATTATCATAAATATATAAATTGCTGTGGACATGTAGACCAATTTACTGATACACAAACTAACCTGTTGTGTTGTAAACTGTGTACTAGTCCGTTTGGTGCTTTGTGAGAGGGGCAGGTGATGGGCTGGTGGCACGTTGTGTGCGGACAAAATATTCAACCACCACAACACTTTAAAAGTAGCCTAATTCCTCAAGGAAACTCTGTTAACCCTGCACTACACTGACATGGAGTATTTTTGTTGTTGATCAGGTATCATCGACAGCACGGTGGGTGAAACCCGACAGGTGGTGGCGGTGACAGGAGACGGTACCAACGACGGCCCCGCCCTCAAGAAAGCTGATGTTGGCTTTGCCATGGTAACCTCTTCCTCATATTTTTATCTCTTTTTTTCCACAGCTCTTCACTGCTTTACTCATCTGCTGATTAGAGTTAATTAATGCAGATATATATATATATATATATATATATATATATATATATATATATATATATATATATATAACTCTTAAGTTTAATGTCATGGATCTGCCAGTGAAATGGAAACCATATCAATAAATATTGAGCTTGGATGCTCAGCAGCACAGAGGGGTGCCACTCTGCTGTCACATTACTCCGCTTTTTCTCCAAAGACCAACACACACACATAGGGAAAACACAGGGACTGATTTATGAATGTCTAATATACAGACAATAATATCCTACATCCTGGTCACATGATACGTTACATGTTATAAATTATATATAAATAAAGCTAACAAACCGTGGTCCCAGATCTCAGTCCTTCATATATCAGTGAGTTTTATTCTATTTAGTAAAATATGCATATACTTTAATGTATGAAAACTGACAATTTTACATGCTGCTGTGTTTTAGACTTTTGGATGTATTTCAGAAATCTATTAGTTTTCTATTCATTGCTGCACAATAAGATTGTTATTCTCTTCATACAAATTGTTCATAATGCATTCACCTGCCAAACTAGGCCCAACATACAGTAGTGTTAAAAATAGGAATATGACATGTCTCTCTAAGACATGTAGTGACTGCAATTAACCCTGTAAATAAAGGGTGTTAGGGCTCTGCTGAACTAGCAGCCGCCCTGAGAAATGCTGTTGAAATAGACAATTGAGAGAACAGACACTGGTTGAAACCTGAAGCAGTTCTGCTCACTGAATGTGTTGTTTCTCCCGGCTGACATCAGAGGACAAAGAGTTACACAATTGCACAAATGATCAGCTGATATTGTAGCCCATATGGCTAAATTGAACATCAGCTGCCTCCTCTGTGTGTTGTTGTGACCTTTGTTTCCTGAGGAAAGCGTCTCCTGCAGGCCGCTGAGCAGCTGCTGTGCTGTGAAACACGTAACTGTTCCTAAACACACTACAGAGGCATTCTGGGGATTGAAACCAGTCACCTTTCAGTCATAATGTGTCCCATTTGGAATATTTTCAGTTTACACCCAAGGGTCCTAGTTTCATTATCACCTGTTCAGCTGGAAAACAGAGAGCGAATCACCTCTGTCTCTCAAGGAGCGTCCTGACTCTTCATAGAGACACTCTGCAACTTACATTGCAGCTTTGTAAAGGCCCAGTTATTTCCTTAAACAGCTGCTCACTGTATCTTTATTAAGCATTTTTAATCAATTTTTGCATTCAGAGCTCTTTTTCAAAGGTCACTGTAATTGTTAACAAACTACTGGGGACTTTTTTTGTCTCTTTAGCGAGTATTGGTGGCAGCAGGACGGTGTATGTAGGATTGAATCAAAATAAAGTATGTGTAACTAAATAAACCATGTGTTCATGGTAATGAAGGAACAATAGTTTTTGGAAAACAATGGAGCTCTGTGGCACAGAGGAAAACCAGAGGATAAACCAGGATCTGATCATCCCCCTCTGCTGCTTCTTATCAGGGAATTGCCGGCACAGACGTGGCAAAGGAAGCGTCTGACATCATCCTGACTGACGACAACTTTACCAGCATTGTCAAGGCCGTCATGTGGGAAGGAACGTCTACGACAGCATCTCAAAGTTCCTGCAGTTCCAGCTGACCGTCAATGTGGTGGCCGTGATCGTGGCGTTCACCGGCGCCTGCATCACACAGGTAGGCTGCAGGCTGCACCCTGAGGATTACTGCTCATGGTGTCATCACACTTGCTGATATACAGATATGACCGAACATAAGAATCTGCTGGTAAAGCTGACATTATCTAGCAGGTTTAAACCAGTCCATTCCCTCATATGTTGGTGTTTAGAACTGACAGTTCAGTCTCTGTTACAGCTGCTATCTTTGTGTTTTTATGGGAGTCCCAGGCTGCCAATATCATCATGAAATCATTCAATCAAATTACAATTATATTGTCCATTTGTGTGCACATTGAATCCAATTTTTGGTTTAATGTTTGTGTAATTTTCTTAAATACACTTTTTCACAAAATTTTCCAGAACAAACTCTGATTGGTGTGATCCAGCCCTGGGCATAACATCCTGTCCGGGGAAAAAGGACATTTCCACTTGATTTTTACTAAAAAATATAATTGAAAAGTCCAAAAAGTTTACGCTTTAATTTTAAAGTTTAGGTTTCACGTCATCTACCAATTTAAAAACATCCATGTCACCTATTTCATTATCATAATGTCAGTGTTTAGCCTTGGAGTACACTGAAAATAATTTGTCTGTGGATTTTTGTCATTACATTTTTCATCTTGTAAGGAATAATTTTTTAACATGACATTATTTTAAGTTTCATATAATGTACTATATGCTTCACATAAATCTAAAATGAAATTTCAGTTTAGTATTGGCACCTCTGGTATTAGTGGTATGACTCTGTGGATGGAAATGTGTATCGGCCCATTACTCCAGTAGGCCTACTATTTGATGGATTGTCTTGATATTTGGTTTCATACATTAACGTCCCGCTCACGTTGAAATTTAATAGCGTTGGTGATCAACTGCCTTTCCATCAATATGTCAAAATACTTTTCTTTATGACTAATTACCTGCAAAACTAATGACATTAGGTAAGTTAGGCTTAGCGCTACTTTGTGTTTACAGCTAATTAGGCCGACGATGGATGGATGGATGGATGGATGTTAGCATTTAGCTTGGAGCACTGCTGTGCTTATGTCCAGACTCAAAGAACCGCTAGCACATCTGTAGACTCTCAGGGCCAGATGTACTACCGCTTAGAAAAAAGCATGGTGAGGTATGTACAAACAGGCCGCACTGAAAAACGCAGACTGCCTGTCGCAGGAGCTGAAAATGGCAAGTTACCCTTTTCCGTGTCACGCATGTGCATTCATGGGAGGGTGAAGGGGAAAGTGGGAGTTTCCCATAAAGAGATGGGAGGGAAGCGTAAAGTGCGCCTAATTATGTATTTAGCGGTTTGTACAAAAAACTTCCATGACAACGCACCTCTATTTTGCAGAGAAAATTCTCCACCTCTTAAAAGCAGGTGTAAACCTGGAAGCGGGTTTCCTCGCACATGCATCCTGGTGAAATAGCAGCAGTAATCCGAGTAAGAGGAAGACAGGCCAAGGAGTTGAGCTGAAAAGATCACACCTTTTCAGCTCAATCAATAAGCGTTACAGATTAAGCAGCCATGCAATATTACAGTTACTGAAAGAAATCAAAGATGACATTGTATCTCCAACTCAGCGTTCACATTCCATTCCAGCAGTTGTTAAACTCCTCGCTACATTACATAAAACATACAATATTGGCATCAGGATCATTTCAAACAGTCATAGCATCAGCAGTGGGAATATCGCAGTCTGCACTCGGCCGTATCACAGCTGAAGGGTCATTCTTAGCAAATGGCACCATTTGCTAAGAATGACCCTGAACGCTTTGCTACAGCGCACATACATTTCCCCACCACTAATGCCGAAATAACACGCATCAAGCAGGATTTCTGTGATATCACCCATTCAATTGCGCGCAATTTACGGTGTAATGAGTGGAGAAAGGCGCTGATTACCCGATGAACTGGAGGTTTGGTAAATACGACGTAAGCTGCGGGTTGGCCATGGCGCTGATAACGCTACATTCTCAAATGTACATACATCCGGCCCCCAGTCTCGTCAACTAATTGATAGTAAAAAAATGTGGACTGGTGGCTGGAGAGATGCCACTTCACCTCCTGGGCACTGCCAGGTGCTCTTGAGCAAGGCACCGTACCCCCCCCAAACCGCTCAGGGCGCTGGTTCAGCTGGCAGCCCACTCACTCTGATATCTCTCCATTAGTGCATGTATAGGTCCTGAGCATGTGTGTGTATTTCAGGCCTGTGTGTGATTACTAACAAAGTGTGTACACACAGTGTAAATTGTCATTTCCCCACTGGGGATTAATAAACAAATTAAAATTAAATTAAACTTACTTCTTTGACAACTGGAAATCTTTATGTTTTACCTCGTTTGACCCTACTGTCTCTTGAAGTCCTACAAGATATAAAAGTTAACTTTTCCTCCACAGACTTCAAAGTTTAATATCACCAGGATTAAATGTTCCATGTCCCCCAGTCTCATAGCAGTTTGTGAAATGGTCACGTTATTTAATCTATTGATTTGTGTACAGGTCACGTTAATGTTGTTATTTTTGTGTGTTGATTACGAATTTTAAAGTAACGTAAAGTGATCTCAGAACGATTATTGTAGCGAGTAGTATCGAAGCCGAAAATCCCTGCAGGGAGGGTGGTCGGGGGGGGTGGATGGGTCAAACAACACAGGACTTTCATATCGGAGACCGGGGGTCGCGTCCCTTGTGTTGTAGTACCTTTCCCTTGTGTTGTAGTACCTTTCCACGTTGTTCTATTCCTGACGGCGGATGATGTCCCAGTGCGAGTTGTTGCCACTGTCCCGCATTTGGCGTTTCATTTCTCCGTTGTTGCGTCCCCCAGAGCAGCCCAGTGTCATGGCAGTTTGTGAAATGGTCACGTTTAAAAATTTTGACCTGTACACAAAATAAACAACATTAATGTGACCTCTACACGAATCAATAAATCTAACTAACGTGACCATTTAACGAACTAGTGTGAGGCCGGGTTGGTCCCTGGCATCAGTCAGCTGATCCAACCTGATTCAGGATGCACATTTGAATGAAAGCTTGAGAACAAATGAGAGTTGTGTAATGTGGTTGCTGTGCTGCATTCTGTTGGGGAATCTTTGTGGATTTCTGTGGATTTTTGATGTTTAGACACAAACTGTAGCTCATGTCCTGATAGTTATATTGAGTGTTGAGGCTCACTGTTGTGTTTTCTGCATCTGCTCTTCTGCAATTTTCTTTTTGATCAAGTTTCCACAAGAACGAGGGAATGTCTGAGCGCTGTGAGGAGAGGAGGCAGCCGTGACACATAGTCTTTGTTTCATAATGTGTCTCTAATCAGGAAACTGAACTCTTGGCACAATAAAAAAAAAAAAAAAAAAAAGTAACTAACGGCTGTGTATTAAATGAAAGGCTCACAGCTGGCAGGACAGATAACTAACTGGGCTACAGAGTCGAGAGCACAAAGTAGGCTAAGATACAGCCTGAAACCATGGCAACACGTTGCCATCATAATCCTGCAATATAACGGGAACTCAGCAGGTCTGTGGTCTTTGTGCTGTGTTTACACACTGATCATCCATCGCTTGGTCTCTGTTAGGCCACTGACATGTTGGCTCAGATCATTAAAAGATGGTGAACTGATTTATGTCTTTATGGTATGTACAGAGGAAGGTCTCTGGAGGTCCAATGAAATGTGTGTAAATGCGGTTTCCTGCTTTTATATGCATTTAAATCAGTCTAGCGGACAACACTTTTATATGATTGGTTATTATAATGGTAGTATGTACGTAAAAATATACATAAATAATATGTAAATCTCTGTATTTTTAAAGCACAAAACCTACTCAAAGGAAAACTATCAATTTTACACATCAAAGTATGTTTACAGGTGTGAAGAGTACTACTGTGTGTAAAAGAATTGAAGCTGTTTTGACTCCATAGGGAGCTGCAAAGTCTTATAACTTTCCTCAAGTCCCTTCAGAATCACTTCATTTACTTTATTTCCCTCTGGGAAATTGTTCAGTTACAGTTGCTCACAGACAAATTTAAGACATACTGTAAATAAGCAGCAAGTAACTAAGCTAGTGCAAAAATTAAAGTCAAGTAAAATAAGACTAAAAAGATTATGTTGCTAAGCAATGTACAGTATACAGTAGTAGTAGAGAGACAATTTTTTAACGTATCAAGTTAGTAAGAAGTGAGCTTACCATTACCATTAGCTGATTCAGCATCTTTTTAGTATATAGAATATTTCCCGTAAATAGAAACATGAGTTTTATTTTTGGTCCCGAAAAACATGCAGGAGAAGTGGAGGTTTGTACTTTAGTCCTGAGTACTTTCTGCAAGTCTCATGGTTGCATATGGGCTCAACAACATCCATCAATACAGTACGTTTTCACTGCACTTTTTTCTTCAAGAATGAGAGTTGCTCCATTTTGAGTGCCATTTAAGTCAAGCTAAGGCACCAGAGGGTGCAATTCATTTTCATCCAAGTCATTTCACAGTTAATCCTCAAAGTGACCAATTTACTCCTGCCAAGATCACTTTTAATTATCACCTCTGTTTTACAGCTAATATGACGTCCAGCTGGTTTATGTTAATATGGTAGTCAAGTATTAGCTCTCTTCTTTTTTAATTTTTTTGTATGCTTACTGTCAGCCAGGCTGGGAAAAGCAGTTTAAATAGAGCGCTACTTGGAAATCCAATCAAAAGAGGGAATCCGCTGAGCCATCAGCTGGTGTGCTGACTTTAGGAACTCTGAACTATGGGGGGCTAAAAGCCAAGCTTGACTCTGTGACCTGCCAGAACTTATGCTATGCTTCATATGTGCCATTGGACATTATGCTTGGTTTAACACACGTACAAACATGTCTTTGAATGTCTCTGTGTCGTCCCGGCTGGTGTCAAGGGCTGCAGACACAAGGTCATGAGTTGACACTGTATGGGTTAAGACTGAATGTGAAGTGAGTTTTAGAGGCGGCAAAATTGCAAATGAAGTCAAACCGCTGTTGAAAAACTGAGGTGAAAAAGTGTTTAATTGGAGATGAAAAATATCCCAAAGCTGTATTACTCCAAATGTGCCATGAGGGAGGCGTGTTAATGGTTGTGTGCTTTGTGTAAATGAAACTCCTGAACTCACTCCCTCCCCCTCCCCCTCCTGCAGGACTCTCCTCTGAAGGCCGTCCAGATGCTCTGGGTCAACCTCATCATGGACACTTTGGCGTCTCTTGCTCTGGCCACCGAGCCGCCCACCGAGTCTCTGCTGCTGCGCAGGCCGTACGGCCGCAACAAGCCTCTCATCTCCAGGACCATGATGAAGAACATCCTGGGTCACGCCGTGTACCAGCTCGTCATCATCTTCACACTGCTCTTTGCTGGTGAGTTTAACAACTACCAACATGCAAAGGGGGAAAAAAAATCCAACTGGAGAAACCAGACCGGTTACAAAAAAATCAAGTCTGTGAGAGCTTTAAGTTTTGGAATTATTGTTCAGTTTGGAAAAGTCAGTATGTGAATCCAGTTCAGAGGAAATTCATATTTGTTTGTTTCTCAGGTGAGTCGATTTTCGACATCGACAGCGGCCGCAACGCTCCCCTGCACGCGCCGCCGTCGGAGCACTACACCATCGTCTTCAACGTGTTCGTCATGATGCAGCTTTTCAACGAAATCAACGCCAGGAAGATCCACGGGGAGAGGAATGTGTTCGAGGGCATCTACAAGAACCCCATCTTCTGCAGCGTAGTACTGGGGACCTTCGTCCTGCAGGTAACTCCACCACCACCGCAACCATCATCTCATACATCATCACCTAATCCAGGGATTCACAAACTGTTTTTAATTTACCCTCTTTAATCTAGGTACATAGATTTAAATTAAAGTGTAAAACGTGATTAAATTAGATCATTAATATATATATATATAAATGGAGGGAGGAAGTGGATCAGGGAGTTTTATCAGCTGATGATAGCTTCATAATTGCCTGGCGGAAGTGAGTTTGATAATCACAGGGCTGAACAGAGCTGCAGGAACATATTTAAAATTGGGGGTGCTGACAAATTTCCCAGAGTGAAGTTTTCAGCCAATGTCGAGCACCACACACAAAACTGTTTCCATCACAATTTATTGAACTGTGTAGAGATTCAATTCTTTATAAATAGCCTATCAAAGATAAAAATTAGCCTGCCATAGGCTACTAATCCAGAAACACCAAAACATAATAAAGCCAATAATAATAATTTCTTTCATACCAATACTGTCAAGATGAAGACAAAATATCTATGTATTAAAACTTCGGTAATAAAACTGGAACACAGGTACACGCTCCACAAGCGAAAAAACGATCCGCTATCTTGGCTAACAACATTAGCACCCTCGTCGTCTGTTGCTAGCAGGGTTGCTCTGGGAGTGACAGGTGTAGAGGTGCTGCTACTACTTCTTTTGGTTACAGTTGCAGTTTTTTGCCTCTGGTCTTTTAGGCTTTTTAGCAAAGAAATCCAAAATGTGCTTTTGTGCCATGGCTAGCTAACTAGCGTCAGAGGCCCGAGACGTGTCTCGCTCTTGGCAAAATCGGCAAATTCAAACTAATAAAAATTAGTTAAAAAAAAAAATGGTTTTTTTTTAATTATGGTTGTAGTAGTTTGTCCTTCTGCTAGGGGATGCTGCAGCACCCTCCGCACCCCTAGTTCCCACGGCCATGGGGCTGAAGCTAGGCTGACGATATACACTAATTTGTGTCGATAAATCCCATCAAACGATCAAAATCAACAACGTCTCTCAATTACCTGTGACTTCCCTAGTCTAGCTGTGGCTCTCAGCCTCAAGCTTTTTGGTTCCTATTGTAGACATAAATCTTTCAAAACCGCTCACAAACATAGTTTCATTTTTACTAAAGTCTCAGTTATGAACTTAAAACCGCTGGTCACTGTAGTTTTTAATCAGACCAACAACAAAAGGGCATTTTTGTAGGGAGTAGTTTGAGTAGCGGATCAACCCCAATGAAGTTCTCTGAGGATTTGTAGGTTTGATTCAAAAGAAACTACAGTGTGTGTTTGAGGTATTGAAGGAACATGTCCCCCAGTGCAACAGCATGGTTGTGTTTTAGTTTTTTGGATAATAATGATGCTGTATGGCACACAGGAAGAATACTTCTCAGGCTTTGGAAACACACACAGACACGTGTCAGATTAATGCATTGTTCTCTTGGCCCTACACATGGGATTTGTTTACAATAAGAAAAAAAATAGTGGTGCCTAGGTAGCTCACCTGGTATAGAGGTTTACTCCTCTACGCAGCAGCCGCGGGTTTGACTCCACCCTGAGGCCCTTTGCTGCATGTCATGCTCCTTCTCCCCCCCTTTTCATGTCTTCAGCTGTCCTGTATAATAAAGGCCTGAAATGGCCAAAGAATAATCTTAAAAATAAATAAAATAAACAGGAGACCTGTATTTTAAGACTGAACCATTACTCAACTAACATGTCCCATACGTGTCTTTTCCTCCTCAGATCATCATCGTTCAGTTCGGAGGGAAGCCGTTCTCCTGCACGGCTCTGACCATCGACCAGTGGCTGTGGTGCGTGTTCATCGGTGTGGGAGAGCTGCTTTGGGGACAGGTGAGACCAGAACCAGAACCACAGGGGTTCTGGCTTCAGAGCTGAATGTGGAACACCAGCTTGAGCTCTAAAAACATAACATAAACTCGTACTGGGGAGAAGATGAAGAGGTGGATACATCAGGTCTGTGGCTGCAAACTGTTGCCTGTCATACTTCTGCTACTCTGCAGAAGTTTCCATCGCAACCATCGCTATGGTAATGGACACAGCACATGAAAGCAGCGCGACTCCCCGTTTACGTGCACCGAGGGAAAACAAACCCAGTGTGTCAGTCTCTCTGTGGATGTACACAAACACACCGTCACATGCAAGATTCTGTTAACGTGTACACACAAAAAAGCGCGCACACACTACAATATAGAGAGAGTTCAGTCACAAGGAGCCTGGTGGGTTCAGTTGGAGGGCAGAGACTACAGAGAGACAGGAACAGACTGATCTGAAGTCTGTGGTTTATTTTAGAGGTCTTTTGTTTTATAACAGAGCGAGAAGGTGACAGAAATATAAAAGCCGATGTGCAGCAGGAGACTAGGTGTGTCTCTCGCCTCTATTCTTCTCATTTAATCCAACAATGAATGGTACAAAAATAGTACAGGTAATACAATATAATGTACAGTAAAGTCAGTACACCGTTACATCACATGTCCATTGATTAATGATAATAAGATATGTAAACATAATAGTAATAAAAGTAAAGAATAAACAAAATACATTATTTCAGGTTTTCATATATATTGGATATTTTCAGTTTATTGTTTAAAATGGCTACATGTAACTTTCTTGTTTTGTGTTGATTCTAGCGGCCCCTGTAGTGTTTTTATCACACCTGCTGTCATAAAGGTCTTTTCTTTACGGGCTGTATTACCCACTGTATATTACTGAGTTAGCGTCTGCGCTAGAAGGTCATATCAGAATCAGAAATACTTTATTGATCCCCGAAGGGAAATTCTGCGTTACGGTTGCAAGAGTACTGTATATAAATATCAGAGTAGAAATATAAATAAAGAAATATAAGGAGTGTGGATATGTACCGTATTTACATAGTTAAAGGAATTTTTATGAAACAGTATTATTCCCTGAAACTTAGAAAAAAACTTCCTCCATGATGCTGTTCATCGTAGATCAAGCACCAGAATCATTGGATTCTACATTTCCCATAATGCCGCTGGATAGCATCTTTTTTTTTGTGTAACCCTTGCCTGGTAAACACAATGTCTTTTAAACTCCTCTCTTCCGGTTTGAAATGTGGACTTTTTATAATCATAATAATCATAATCGTATCATCTTCAAGCCCAAGCTTAATGCTGAGTAGATTTCATCTTGATAAGTCACCTGATCTTGATGTGTAAAATCGGCGGAGTGATCCTTGAACTAAATAATGTTTAAATGTTTTCATTCTCAGCTTATCTCCGCCATCCCTACCCACCGCTTGAAGTTCCTGAAGGAGGCGGGCCACGGCACCACCAAAGAGGACATCCACGAGGAGCATATGACGGAGGGCGCCGATGAGATCGACCACGCCGAGATGGAGATGCGGAGAGGCCAGATCCTCTGGTTCAGAGGGCTGAACCGCATCCAGACGCAGGTACGCCCGCCGCACAGTGGCACCCAGCACACCGCCAACACCAACTATACCTGTAACTGCTTTTTTTGTTTCAGGTTTTTAGTCCAAAAAGTGGAGATTTAAATATCTGTTGTGTCATAAAAGCATCAGTTGCCATAGTGATGCAGGGGTTTCTGGAAGAAAAACTATGCCTTTTTGGACTTGTTTTTTTCTTTTCATATTAGTTTTTGTTTGTCTCACTAGGGAATTGTCGTTTAAACCTGCATCGCTGTCGTCGGCAAAGAAAACTTGAAATCCTATTCAGCTACTCAATCGTATAGAAGTACAGAACTGTGTTTCAACAAGACCACGAGGAGAGACTTAAGTAACTAAAAACATTTCTGTCAGGTTAGTTGAGCTGCCGATTAAAACAGGAGTTAGCTGTAAGACATTTAGATTATTAGCTTAAACGTGTGCCACGTCTTTTAGTTTTTATTACAAACTAGAGAAAAGTATCAGATTAAATGGTTTCTGCAAACCTCGGAAACTACCGTTATGCAGTAATGTTAAATAAAAACTACATACATGCACATACATGAGGGTCTGTTGCATAATAGTTTTCCTGTCCTTAAGAGAGAAAAAAAGCATACATCTTTATGCATAACCACATTAAATAGCTAATAACAACAACACTCAGAGTTTATGTAACTGAGAACCAGAGGCTGAGGGAGAATAAAATGTGTCTTGGATTAGAGGCTGGTACTTTAGTGTGGACTTATTTTACTGAGTGAAAAATGTTTTTGGTGTGAAATGCACATTTTATTTGCTGCTCACATCTGTGTCCGGTCTGATGCTAAAATAGAGCCAATAAACTCTTTCATTATATTTGAAATCCAGTTCTGACGAGCTGATTGGCTATTTGTGTCTCTGAATGGAGCTTCATGTTGAAACCATCCTCCACGTTTAACATGATCAGCCACGTGTTTGTGGTAAATTAAAACACAGTAGAGTGTGCAGAGGTTAAACCGGTGATAGTTAACACAGACACTGTACCAGTAATTGCTAATTTCACACTCTGCTGCAGAGCTTTAGTACAAAAATTAAAGACTGCAACCAGCGTGGGACAAAAGGCTCCCTGGATTTTTTTATTCTTCAGCCAGTCGGTGTTGGTGGTACACAGCAGCACCTTCACAGAGCCACCTTCCCTTGTGACTCATCTCACTGTGTGTGTGTGTGTGTGTGTGTGTGTGTGTGTGTGTGTGTGTGTGTGTGTGTGTGTGTGTGTGTGTGTGTGTCATCCTCCTACACTACAGGATACATATACACTCACTGAGCATTAGCATGTCCACAGGCAGTCCTACTCAGTCCCTATGGGGTTCATTAGCCTTGCTAACACCCACCTACAGTAACAACAGCCAGCGCTCCGCTCACACACACACAGTCAGTCAGAGAGGTCAGGTGTTTAACTCTCAGCAGTGGACTAACTTATAGTTATTGTGGCCGCAGGATAAACACATCTGAATTCATAACAACTGATATCTTCTTCTGGTCTTGAGTTTTTTCTGTTTGGCCCTTTGAAAAAGACTCAACCTAGCAGACAGAATATCAGACTTTACTGGCGTCTTGTTCCAAATGTGTCTTTTCCAGACACAACCAACAGTATCTTAACAGTAACAGTATCTGGCTGCAACAATCAGATTTACTTTTCTATATAAATGTTTTTATAATAAATGTGATGAATAAAAGATTTGTTTTGCTTACACAAAGCGGCCAAAAAAAGGTATAAAAGCTGAGGTTCAAAGCTCATTCTTGACCTGGAAACTAGCTTACAAACAGAGTTAGTAGCTGGATGAGAAGTTCTTAAAAATGGAAATGTAAACCTCTACAATTAAATGACAACTGGGCAACTCCACCTGCCTTATAAGCTCATGTGATATGACCTTAGGCCACAAAACGGACGGGCGGGTGCAGAGCTGAGATGGAAACCATTCTGATGCACGGAGTGTCAGAAAATAACCTCCACCTGGCCTTCGTGAAGCCGTGGGGCGTCGTGAAAGAAGGAAGTGATGCATGGAGGAACAGAAATAAAGCTCTTCTGTCTCCATCAGACACGCTGTAGAGAAAAGTGGAAGCTCTCTCTTTTCTTTTCATGTCTGTGTATCTGTAATATCAGTCTGTCATCCTCCTGGGATGGGAGGGTTAGGCAACGAAAGGCTGCAAGCTAATTAGGTTCTTATCTCTCCACGCTCCTCTTCCTGTCCTCCTCCTCTCTAATCCTGGTGGGCAGCGTTATGCCGCTCAACGCCTCGACAGTCAAACATAGTGGGGGAATAATTGGTACAAGCAGAACCTCGCTGCCCAAACTTTATCAGTCATTGAAAGTGGCACATTTTCTCCTCTTCCTCCACTGCTCCTTCTCTCAGAGTGCTTTTTGAGTCTTATTCAAAAGCTCTTTATTCATTGTTGCATTTCTTCAGCTATTCCTTCGTTCTATAAGAGCTTCTTCCGGATTTTCACAATCGTCTTTCACTAACTAAATAACCGCTTCTCTCTCTTCGTGCCTTTCTCTCTCTCAAAGTGTCCTCCTCGTCCCCTCACTCCTGTTCTCGGACTAGTGCATTTCGTCTCGTCTTTGTTTCATGTTCTTTTGTGTCTTCTCTGTAGATGGTTTCAACCAACTTCATGATGTTTTTATGCTCCTGAACAAAGTTAGGTCAAGACTTCTGTTCTTTTGTTCTGCAATGTGGAAATTAAAACTGTCAATCTGTCCAGCCTCTTTTAAAACTCTCTGTAACCTCTCCACAATCTTCCCTCCCTTCCCGTTCTTTCCTCGCTCTGTCTCTCTGCTGTCTAACGGTGTGTTGTGGCTGTCCTTCCTTCAGATGGATGTGGTCTATACCTTCCAGACGGGCCAGGCGCCGGTGCCCGGTGCCCTGCGCCGCCAGCCGTCGGTTGTGAGCCAGCACAATGACGCCACTGCTGCCAAAACTCTCTCTAGCCCCACCCACGTAGGGCTTAGCCCCTCCTCCTCTCTCACCAACTCGGCCGGGGCTCCGCCTCCTGCTGCTGCTGCTTCCTCCTCGGCTGCAGGCAGTGAGTCGGTGACCAGAGGCCAGCTAACACCACGCTTCACCCGGCTGGACTCTTTCTTTTCTCTTTGCATGAACGCTGCATGACTCACCAACACTAAAACATTTCTGTCATCCTGTCAGGTGTCACATCCTCAACTAATCTTAAAAATCCAGATTTTTATCTTAGCTATTATTATAAACAACTGGCTGATAAAACATGATGTGAATAATGTGTCCAAGTTGTTTTAGGAATATTAGGGAGTTTAGTTAGCATGTGATCATGAGTAACTTCAGGAAGTGCTGAAATGACCACTGACCAGTAAAGCTGACATCAAATCAGGATTGGTCTTTCATCATTCTATAGTTTCTGTTTCTGTTTTTTTATTCTTTTAATTTAGTAATTTGCATGTCAAAAGACATATACTAAGTAAGTATTTGAAAGGGATCCACTGACAAAATGGCCACAAATAATTACAATACTAAACTAAACTATAGTTTTTATAGAACCCCTTACAATGCCCCTAAATTGCATTGTCTACAGCTGCTTCACAATAAAAGCCTCCCAAAAGGTTTTCCAGTGGAAAGCTTTTCATGTGAAGCAACAGCAGGAAATGCTCATTTTGCATCTGCAGTAATTAAAACAGAAAATAAACCTCTGAAACAGCTGTGGTTAAGAAAAAAATAAGCAGACAGACCAAAAAGGTGGGGGGGGGACGACACTTTTCTGGGAGTGATTTCAAGCTCACATCTGTTTCTTAACCCTTGTGTTGTCTTCCCATCAAAATGAAAATCAACACTTTTGTTGATGCTTTTTATCGATGTTTTTTACTTTTTCTTACCACTTATGATGCTTTTTTTTACTTACTAACTTTAGTTTTACAGTTATTTTTGGAATTTATGGTCAATAAACCTCAATTATAGGAAATTATACCTAATGCTTGAGTTAGAAAAGCAGAAATTAGACTAAAATGAAAAGGAATGTATGTTGATGGATAATCACAGACTGGAATATGTTTTTGTTTTTTCAAATTCTATAAAATTGAATAAGACACCCAAAATTGTGTAGAATCGATCATGTTATTTTGGGTAGTTAAAAAGAACACTGATATAGGGAAACGGGTCAATTTGACCCGAGGACAACATGAGGGTTAAGCTGGAGTTGAACATAGTTTAGTATAAAGACTGAAAGCAGGAGAAAACGGCTAGCCTTGCTCTGTTTGAAGTTTAAAAATGCACCTCTGAAGCTCCCAAATCCTACAAAACCAAAAATGTAAAATACACCTATGTCATTTTTTATGAAGAAATTATATATTCGTGAGCTGTTTTTCAAGTTTTACGTCTTCAGTAGGAACCAATAAGCTCGGGCCTCAGTGCCAGAGACATTGGGGAGTTCAGGAAGGATTTGGAGATGGACATAGATCTAGATGATCTAGACATAGATGGACATAAGATAGTTTGCTTTTTAGTCTGAAAACCCTCTAAAAGGGAACCTGCAGATAACGTGATCTGTTTCCATACTGTGCTTCCTACGTCACCTTCCTCTGCTGTAGCTTTTTTTACTCCATCTTAATCTCCTTCCCCTTTTTTTGAAATACCTTTGATTACTTCCCTCTCTGCCGCCTGCTGCCTCTCCTGCATGTCGTGGAAGTAGAAACTCTAAATGCCTCTATTAACCCTGATGTGACTTGCTGCCTGAAGACTCGATGACAGGTCACAAACTGTTGGCCGAAGCTGGGAATTGTTCTGATTTGTGACAGAGTGAAAAAAAAATCCTTCTCTTTGTTGTTTTTTCTTCTTCTCTGAGGCGACAGCCATGGCACCAAGATAATTTTATGGGTTAATCCTGAGCAGGGTTAAATCTGTCAGGCTCAGCAAGTCTCTCATGGTTTAATAGCCAAGAGCTTTTTACTGTGCATGTGTGTCTGCTTGTGTGTTGCATGTATGCTTTAAGCTGCAGTTCTCAGTCTGCAGCTCTCCTGTGGTTCAGTAATAGAGAGCTTTGAACTGTAGGGTTATTAATTATGACAAAGAGTGTCTGCTGGTGCGTATAAATCAGTGTGATCAGCTGCAGCCTCTGTGGATTCATGACAGAGGAAACGACTTGAGGCAGAGAGAAGAGAGCAGCTAGAGGACAAAATGATTCTGGCTGTGAATGGGATTATAAATACTTCCAGTATGCATGTGTTTGTTGTTTTTCCCAAGTGGGTTTGTGTGTTGTTTACTGGAACCGGGTATCATTTGAAAATTCTGTACTGGTCCTTGAAAAACCAGAACCCCGGGGGCCTCAAAAGTTAAAGCATGTCAAATGGCTTTTGATATTGGTAGGTTGGTAGATTGGTAGGCTATACATATTTATTAATGCGACTAATTTTAATTAATGTGAAAAATACGATGGATGGATGGATGGATGGATGGATGGATGGATGGATGGATGGATGGATGGATGGATGGATGGATAGATTGATGTCTTTGCCTCTTCGGAATAGAATACAGATAAATCAGAAATTAAGTCCGCAAGATGATGAATCTAACTTTTGAATTTCGGTCTGAACCAAACAAGTACTGAAGGTCACTACCTATGCTTAGGGTAAGCCCAGGGAATGTCTAATAAGGGAAGAACTTCCACTCTCTGGAAACTTCCGGCTTCTGAACTGGTTGCAGTTCCACTCTGGTTCCATATGAGGGCGCTCACGGGCGAGTGCAGTATGAATGGAGGTCTGGAGCTATTCCCCTCAAAATCCACTTTTCTCAGGGTATATTTTTTGTCTAGTAATTTGAATGTTGCATTCGAAAGGGGAGGCAACAAAACTACACACTGCTGGGTGTTAGATTTTTTTAAAAGTAGCTTTTTTGTTCTAAAAAGTCTTTTAAAATGTCAATGACGTCAAACACATCGTATGGCTGGAGATACTGCTTTATTTCCCATTTTCTCTCGAGGCATTGACAACACAGCGGGCAGGTTAGGCCCTCCCTGTTAATACACGGGCTAGAAAGAGGTTTGCTAATGTTTTAAAGACCACGCCGAAATATTCACTCTGACATTCTGGTTCTGCTTCGGATGCCATCAAGCGGGATGTCTGGTCGTAATCACTACACTGACCAATCAGCATTCATTAGCAGAATGCTAGCGTGTTATGGGCAACAACGACTCAACCTGTAAGAAATCAAAAGGACGAAATTACTTCTCATTCAACTTTCGACCTGTAATCCATGTTGAACTTATAAAAACTACAATCAAATCTAAGATTTCTCAACGACAATTAGGGGAAAGAGACAAATTTAGCCGTCTAGCTCCATAGACTCCCATTCATTTTGTGCTCGGCTGCAATTACCCCCCCACTGGAACTGTGTGTGTGTGTGTGTGTGTGTGTGTGTTTGTCTTCCTGCACCCAGCTGCCTCCAACATCATGTCAACAGTTTTTGTTTTTGACCTTTTGTGTTGATGTCATGTAGAATTTTGTTTTTAGTTCTCTCATCCAGCCGACTTCTGTTCCACGTCGTGTTTTGTGATTTTGCACATCCATCCCCAGATTCCGACGCACGACCACCATGTGTCCCATCAGCCTCCATCAGCTTGTGTGACATCACGCTTTCATAACCGTCTGTAGCGGTGGATGTGCTCGTTGTGACATTTCTCTTCTTCTTTGTTTCAGATTAAGGTGGTGAACGCGTTCCGTAGCTCCCTGTACGCGGGGCTGGAGAGCCCAGAGTCCCGTAGCTCCATCCACAACTTCATGGCCCATCCTGAGTTCGTCCCCCAGTCCGAGGAGGAGGCTCGCATCCCCACTATTGAGGAGACTGGAGACGAGATCGACCTCCACCCCAGCGCCTCCTCTGGGGCCGGGGGAGGAGGAGAGCCGCCCAGCGCCTTCCCCCACAGCTGCGAGTCATCCATCTGAGCTCCTCCTCCCTCCTCTTTATCAGCATCATCTGTCATCCCATCAACTGAACTGTCGCGCTGGGGAGGGAAGTCACTCTGCATCCCCTCATTCTGCACACGCACACACACACACACACACACACACACACAAGCTTCACATTGTTTTCACCCCTCTCAGTCGTTGCTGCCACGTTGTTTTTCATACTGACTGTGGCGTCATCTTGCCTGTAAGTTTGTCCCTCCACCACCACACACATGTCTCAATAGAGGGTGGAGGCCTTTTCATTCATGTATATTTTTTACTTGATGATCCTTTTGAAAAGCTTTCAAACTATGTTGGGTTCGATCTTTGCGTGTCGTCTTCTGAACTCGCTTCATTCCCGCTCAAAAAAACGGCACAGAACTTCTCAGAGTGCAGCGATTCTCATGTCCATACGCTTCCCGCTCCTCTGCACAGCTAACAGCCGGGTTTGGTGATCACAAGATTTTTAGGTAAATGCAAAAATGTAATTTAGTTTGTTTGTTTGTAAAAACCTCTAACGATTGTTAATCAATAGTTCTGAGAAACTCCTGGGAACGTCTTGTAAGTGTGACACTACAGTCTTAAAGGTTCAACTGTTAAAAATATGTTCTGTCTGTATGTGCTTTTTCTTTTTATCAGCTGTGTTGCATGTTGAAGGACAGAATGCTTACTACCCAAAAATATCCAACATGGCGGCATCCAGAGAGGGCTCATTCTCTGCTCAGTGAGAGTCTGACATCATCTCATCTCATCCAGTCAGGGTTCTGGTTCTTCCCCCCCAATACATCCACAGTGTCAATAGGAAACAGGAGTGTGGCTTAGCTTTCCAAGTAGGATGCATGTTATGTTTCATTCGTGTTGAGTCGCATGATAATTAAGGAATGAGTATTTGGGATTATGTTTAAATGACTATGTGTGTGTTAGTCTGCAGCAGCATCTGTTCAGCGCTTCATTCACTTCCTGTCTTTATGACTGAACTCCAACAACACAAAAAACAGACTCATCAATACTTTCAAGTCAGGGTGTCTTGATAATCTGTGTACTCCAGACTCTCCTAGATGTTGTTCTTGTGAAGGTGATTTTCCCATAAAGACTTAGAGGTAGCTCTGATGAAATGAGGCCACAACATATGCTGAATGCCTTGATTGCTAACAAGAGAATAAGACGCAGCCTTGCATGAAACCTGAAATCTTTCTGCTGCCGCTCCTCTCAACGCCTGGTTGGGACAATCCCACTCCAGTCCTTTTCTCCTTTTAAAAACCGTTCACTGTGCTCGGCGTTCATTGTAAGTCACGGTCTCAATTGCCAACTTTTCTTGCATTCTTATCACCTTCCTCCTTGCCCCTGACAGGCTCATATTAGATAAGACCCGCCCTCTTGAAGTACTGCAATGAATCAAAAAAGACAACCTGTGACCGTGACACTGTGAGGCGACCCCCGCTAAACACTGCCCCACTGTGCCGCAGATGACAAAGTTAATGTCACGTGGACCCTTACAGCTATCTGGCAACATTTAGCTCACATCTTTCAGGTTTGGACTCCAAGCTGAACGCTACTGTAGTATAGTAGTATTCATCCCTTTGTCCCTTCAAAGGAAAAAAACCTTAAATGATCCTATTTTCTGCTGCTTATTTAGATCTGGGTAGCAGTGGCATCTGACTAAAAAAAGGTACCCCCAACGTATCTTCAAACACCTCTTGAAGTGTTTCCTGTTCCCAGACCAGGTGGGAAGTGTAATCCCTGCAGTGTGTTCTGCAGATCTGCAGTTCCAGTTGGACATGTTGACTTAATGCCCACAGGGGCGGCGTCCTGATCAGGTGTTAAACCACCTTCACTGACTCCTTTCAGCCAGAGCTCAGATGAGTTTGAAGGTAGATCGACTGATAGATGGACATGACTCCAGTATCGATGAGTCTGTTTTATTGCGTCACAATGCAGGAAATTTAGTTCAACAGACAGGAAGTGGATGGAAATCTAAACAGGGTCTGGACCGTCTCTCTGTGTTGAAGAAAAATCATATTACCAGTTCTGATGCTTTTAGTCCCCGCGTTTGTCAGATATTTATGAACAGAAAATAATCAGCTGTCAGTGACACACGCTGAGGTTTATGGAAGACTGATGATGTCACCAGTCAGCCTGTAGACTGAAATGCACGATATCCCTGCTGCGGCTCAGTACTTCCTGCCTGCCGTTGTCTTCAGAGTACTGTCATAAAATAAGAAGGAATCATCTTCCAATCCAAAGCAGCGATGCGTGTAATCCCCTCTTAATCTGACTAGCAGCCATCAACCTATCTACGAACTAGGACACGTTATTGGCGTAATGCGCTACTACTGCCATATTTCCAACTTTTTTGTCATGACTAGGTTCTTCCTCTCGCCTCTGATGAGCTTTTTCTATGTAACTCAGAGCCATATTTTATAGGTTGTCTGTATTGTTTTTTATCTCATTGTTATCGAGGTTTCCTTTGGACTTTTTTCACCTTTGACCCCTTGCCCCCCCCCCCCCCAACCCATGGCCCTTTACTCCAAACATGACCAAAAAGCAAGGAGAAAATCTTCAGTCGTCACTGCCGTACCATGTTTAAAGGACCTCTACAATGTTTACATGAAAAGCAAGTGGGTGGCAGTTTGCCTGCGCTTCTCTCATCCCACCACTTCCCTTTCATTCCCTTGCTTTCCTGAATCTTAGAGTTACTATTTAACTAAATGGGGAATCTTTCTTGCATGGTTTTCATATAAAATTCAATGTTTTGCTCATTTTTTACAATTCTTCTGTATTTTTATATTAAGTACTTTTTAATATTTTGGAGATATATGAATATATATGTATAGGCTGAAGAGTTTGGTGACAGTGTAGTACGTGAATGAGATGAATCTAACGTGGACTCTGTCTTTTTACAGCTCTAAATATTTATGCCACGTGTGTCGTCTTGGTGACCTGATATTAGGGCTCAGAAACCTGCAGTGACTTGTTTACTTCCTGTCAGCTGTTCAATTGGAATCTCAACAATCTATTCTCATCAGCCCCCTTTTACATGAGTATATTCACTTTATCCAAGATGTGACACACTACACGCTATGTGATTTTTGCAGTTATCTAACTAGAGTTCAGCCAATACAACGTGAATACAGCTAACTGTATCAAACATTAAATGGGAGTGTATAATTATTTATCCAACCTCTGGGTTTCTTTGTTTCTGTACGTCGAAGTTACTACGATTGGTTTCTTTGAATGAGTGGACTGATGCTGTTTTCCAACTGGCTGGTGTCGGAGCTAACAACTTTAAAGAGGATCACAGCTGTGTACCGCTTCAGGCCCCGCCTCCTTTGAACGGGGCGTGGCCTATTACGACGTGTCTCGTCAAAACGAGCTCTGACCCCCTCAGACGGACCAAAACTTGAGAAAGTAACCTGAGGACCGAAGCAAAGGCTGGTCCCAATCAGAAAACAAACCAATGAGTTGCTTTGAACCCCTAGCCTTGAGGTCTTTAAAGTGGACCCATGAAAACACAAAAGTTACCCAAACCTAATGTGCATACATTTTTTTTTTTTTTTTTTTTTTTAAAGAGACCCAGTCCAAATTGCTCTGACACCTGAGGCAAAACAGCAGCACCCTACACGCCCCAGTTAGCTTGTCTTGGGTCTTGGGTTGCTTGAAACCAATGGGACCCAAGAAGACCTCGGCTAACATGGGGCCCCAAAAAAAAAATGTGAACTCTCTTTGAGTTCCTCTGTTAATTTATTTGTCATAATCCCAGGATTTAAAGACATAAACCAGCAGCTATAAAGGCTTTATGGTTGCCTTTACAAAATTGTGTATTTAATTGTTCTAAATTGTAGTTAACTGCTGCTGTGCATGTTTGATTGACTAGGGCCCAAAAAAAGGCTTGGGCGGCCCTTTACATGGAATCCGCACATTAAACGGGGTGTGGAGCCTGTGACGGTACACAGCTGCAGCTCTAGATGTCATTGCCATTTAATACAACTACCAACTTCAGAAACATTTCCTGGGAAGACTGCAGGACTATTAAAGCGCTCGTGACATCACTTCCTCTTCCTGCCGTGTGTCCGTCGGCTATAAAAGAGACACCATTCCCAACGATGACGCTTTTCCTCTTTGTTTTTGTTCAACTGCTGAATATGACAGAACACCTGTGCTCCTGCAGCCAGTACAATGTAAATATTGTCATATAAGTGAATGAAGTGTACCTGCTGTCTGTGTCGGTGACAGGAAATGGGAGGGGGCAATCAGCCAATCATCACCCGGCAAAGCTTTAAGGATGGTCCGCCAAAGTCGTTTACTCTTTACATTTTTTTTTCTTCTGTGCAAGTTTTTGGAAAGTTTGCAGTCACATGACCCCCCCCTCCTCCCTGCCTCCCTCCCGCCTGGATAAGACTGTCCCTCTGCTCCTGCCGTAGCCTTTCTGTGGCTTTGGTGGGCGTCTGTTGGACTGGTTGCCCTCACATGTCATGCCAGGTGCACAGTACAGCCCCACCATCAGAGACGTGGAGTTCAGAAGATCTCAGTTTTCCAATAAGACTTCTGTATGGAAAAGGAACTCATTTCTTATCCAGGCATTGTTGCATTTTGACTGCTTCCTCTTCAGAGCACTGCCTTTTAACAGAACAGCTTCCTGTTGTCGGATCTTAAGGTATTCTCTGGAGAACCTTCACTTCAATATTCACAAATCAAAAAAATTGTTCAAACTGGAATTTCACAGTTGGAAAAGTCATAACCACTCAATATATATATATATATTTATATATTATCTATATATATTTATATCTAGTATATATATATGTGTGTATATATATTATATATAAATACATAGACAAATATATGTATATGGTTTCTCAGTTGAACTTAATTGCAAAAAAAGACTGAAAAAGAATTGTTTTCTGTAATTACTATGATACACAGTAATAGGCGTTGGTGTTATTTTTGTATAAACATAATATCATCAATGTGGCATGCATGACATATATACAAAATTTGGTGGTTTGAAGCAATATGTCCAACCTGGTGCGATTGGTTCTGTCGTGTTCTGTGTAGCCTAAAGCCACTCTGTGCGAAAAGAGTTTAAAAAAACCTAACTGTTCAGTATATGTGTTCAGTGTTCTGTGTTCTGCATGTTTTAGTATGGAATGAAACATCCCAAAATGTCAGCTTGATTTTACCAAATTAACCTCAAATACACGCCCCAACCACATGCAACATCACACACACACACGCATATTTGCACTGTAAAATGAAACACACTGACTAAATTAAAACTGTCGACTTCTGATGGATGGATTGATGAAAGATGAATATTCTTCTTTTGTTTACATTGTCTCATTTATACAGAAAAAACTGATCTGTCTCCTCATCCACCTTTATCGACTTTTCATCCTCCTGTCCCAACACACACACACACACGCATACACACACTGGGATGCACAGGTTTTCCTGAACCCATCACCCAGCCATCTGTGCAGTGAGAGGAGGGGGAGATGATGACAGTTAACCTGAAACATTCAGGTAGGCTTCATCATCTCACCGATCCATTGATCTCCATGATCCATTATCATCTGCTTCTCTCTACCGGTCCAGGTTGGGGAGAAAAACGAGGATATTTGGAATTTGTCGCCACCTGTAAAAATGTCTGTGTCCTTGTTAGAGCCCGACCGATATGTGTGCAGATTGTATTTGTCCCAGATAAATCAGTATATGTATCAATAATGAAGTCTGCTGATAAGAAATGTTGGTACAGAAATGGTCATTTAGAAAAGTGTCTGCCTGACGAAGTTAATGTATGGCTGCATCTTAATATTGAATCATCTGCTGAGGATTCTTTTTTTTTTTAATTGATCAATATATCGTTTTGTATAAATTAGCGGAAAAATGTGCCAAACTTTAAAGATATTCAGATCAACTTCATAAGTGACTAAAGTACCACATTAATAGATAAAACAGTTTCTGATTAATCAATCAACACAAGATGTGTCAACAGCGATACTGACTTAGAGGTTTAGCTCCAGTTAAATATAACACGTTGCGCCCGCTTCCCCACATCTTGCCACAGATGATAAATGATCCAGACTTCTTTCAGCCGATTGATTGATATCCGTTTCTCAGAGTGGACAGAACTGTGTCTATGGCAACGGTGTGTTATACTTAGCAACGATCTGTTACCAAGAAAATCAACCACATTCTACATTAGAATTCAACCAAGCCATGTAATAAACTTCTCTAATAACCAAAGGATTCTTATGAAACATTTTTTTTGTTTATTGATGTGTTTGAAGACATTTTACATCGGTATTGATCAGGCTCTTATTCACATCACTGTCAGTCAGAAAATACTGGTTCCCTGTTAAAACTCTGGATTTACATTTGAATCTGATCATTCCCTGCTCTGATTTTATTCTCATTGAGGTGTTAAACTGTAGAACAGCATAAACACAAGGCACCAGGAAAAATAAACATATCCTCTTTACATTTCTTTTCCTTCACCTGAACATTAACAGGAGTTTTAGGATTAGATTAATTTTTCTCTCTTTTGACGGAGTGGACTAGCAGTTTCCCTCTGCTTTCAGTCTTTGTGCTAAGCTAGGCTAAACATGGCCTTGTCCTATCTATATGTACTGGAAAAACAGATGAAACTGATTGGGGAGGCTGAAAATGACTGGAAAAGAGAGAACAAAGGCGACGGATTCAAAGAATAGTGAGTGATCATCCACGGTGTGTGTGTGTGTGTACGTTTTTATGCATCTGCTCAGACTGACTTCAGTTATCAAGTGACTTGATGACATCATCATAACACAACTCACTATTTTTCCTCAAATTTGAAATCTGTATACATTTTTAGTTTTTTTTATCCGCCTGTAGAAATGGCCGTCATGGCAACATGTTGACAGCCTTTAAAGTTTTGCACCAATGTGGGAATGAATGTCGGACGTCGTGGTCATGTTAAAGTACACCGAGTGTGTAGTTTGGCAAATCTGGCATCCAGGATTCAGGACAGACCGGTCATGAATCCAACTCGCTCTCAAATGCAACTGAAAATAAAGTCTTGTTCTTTAATTTTTGGGATTTCTGCTACTTTAATCAGCTACCGGTTAATGTATTGTATATATTTTCTGTATTGATTATTGCCTAACATGGAGGTCTGAATGCTGTTTCAAAGCCTTCTGGCGAGGACATGGGGAATTCTTTTGTTTTTTACCCAAACGTAGTCAGATGATGTCTTTAGTCCACACTGAAATATCTTCAAATATTTAATAGATTGCTATAAAATTTTGCGAAAACCTTCATGTTCCCCAGAGGGTGAATCCATATGACTTTAACCCTAGGTGAAGGTGATCCTCTCATTCTGAATGTAGCGCCATCATCGGGCCAAAGGCTTCATTTATCCAGTACTTTTTTTTTTTTTTATGAACAGATACCTGTAAAACAAAAAATCCCGTTAGCCTCAGCTGTGCTTTGTGTCTAGTGCTAGTTAGCTTAGCATGTTACTGTAAAGGCCAAATTGGAGATGGTGAGCCTGCTATTGGCCCAAAGCCCAGGCCCTGGGACTGACTGTAGACTCTTGTTTTGAGTGGAGAGAGGACTCCACCTCTGTCCTCAGCCATCCTGTCTGGCAGATTCTGAGCCTTAGCAGTGATTTGTTGTTTGTTAGCCAAAATAAAACTGTGTGTGTGTGTGTGTGTGTGTGTGTGTGTGTGTGTGTGTCATCCTGTCTGTTTCGATCAAACACCCTCCTCCTGTTTGCTTCAATCTATGCAACAGAATCCTCCAGTTCAGCTCCAATAGATTCATCTGGTTTCTCACTTTCTCTCCCTCACACTCTCACTCTGTCTCCCCGTATCTCGTCTCTTTATCGCCTTTTTATTCAGTTCTTTCTAAAAACAGAACCACTGTACCTGTACATTGATGTATCTATGTGTGTGTGTGTGTGTGTGTGCGACAGGTGCACACACTCATGTTTTCTTTACTCTTTTGTAAGATATGATCATGTGGAATGCCTTGGTCTTAGTGTCATGTCGTTTGAACTTAAGCTGAACAAAAAGATGATAATCAAGCAACTGAGTAAAAGTTGTGACATAATATATAAATATATATAAATATATACAAATATATATATACATAAAATAAAGCCATTGAAATTTGAAATAAATCAGTGTCAATTTGTGTTTTTTTAAGGATTTTTTTCACACATTTTTTATTAGGGCCTGAGCATTCATGTTGAAAATGAAGGAATTATTAATTAATCACCTTTTTGAGGGCTTAACATACTCAAAAAACGTGGTATCTTGCGCTGAAAGTGCAAAGGAACCTATTTTTGTAAAAAAATATTTTTCTGAGTCCTTCGCATTTATGAGAGAGAATGCACAAAAACTAAAAAATTAGATATTTTAAGGGTTGCGGGAATAGGCCTACAATAATGGCTCGCTACAATTTTGAAACGATTATGTTTAACGTAGACTAACAAAAACGTGGTACACATATGTAGCATGGCAAGACATACAAAAAGCTCATCGGAGATATACCCTAAACCCAACAGGAAGTCTGCCATTTTGAATTGAAAGTTCAACAGTATACTCTCAATCTGGCCCTGAGGATACTGGGTGATCCATCCCTCACCTCCCCCCTCCCCTCTAGACGTAGATTTCAAACGCCCCTAACAAAAACCAAACGTGCCATTTGTACCGAGGATCATTCAGTTACTGAATAGATCACACATAGACATTTGATATTGGGAACTTTTGATTACTTATTTTATTATTTATTAAATCATCTTAACTATTGGACTGATGATTGCATGTCACCACCAGTGCTGCGTTGTTGTTGTTGTTGTTTATGTTCTATTTTCTGTATTGTCTAAATCTTCATTGATGTTGGTGTGGTTTTTATTGTCTTTTTTGTTTATGGTTATTTACTGTCAAAATTTGGTCTGTACCATCTCAACACCTTAAAGATGAAAAGTTTTCGCCAAACGGTGGGCGTGGCGTGGCAGTTATTTTGAGCATTTATCGATGAATATTGTTATGTCCACCCCAAATTTCTCACGATTGACAAGAGTCCAGGCCTGAGGACGTCTACGGCCAAAATTGACTTTTGGTTATAGCGCCCACCGCTGGCAACAGGAAATCAGCCTAATATGACAATCATCATCTGATTTACATGACACTTATAATGTGTGGTCTACATGTGAAACTGAGGCGCCCCTTATACTTTAACCACGCCCATGTGGTCAGGTCACATGGCTTTTGAACCATTTTAGAGTCTTGTGTGAGGTATCATTGAACTCAGCAGAGCGTTCCTTATTAATTGGTGATGGTTTGGCCACGCCACTTTTATTATTTATTACCCATCTGATGTACACTATTGTGTGAGGTATCATTGAACTCAGCAGACAGTTTATTTTTGATGGGCATGGTTTGGCCCGCCCCCCTATGCTTTAGCCACGCCCCTTTCACATTTCCGCTAATGAACTGTATGACGTAGAGTCTTGTGTGAGGTATTACTGAACTCAGCACACAGTTCCCTTTTTGTTAGTGACAATTTGCAGTGTCTGAGCGCGTGGAGCAGCGTCTGCCAGTAACCTCAACGGGCGCAGAGGAGCGAGGGCCCGTCCACAGCTGCTTGCAGTTTTAATTTGCTAATTATTTTTTTTCTGAATGAATGGCTTCTACTGGGAGAGG
>CM049374.1:20154866-20171866 GCA_026937815.1 Etheostoma perlongum | reverse complement strand
ATTATTATTATTATTATACCTCACTGTATTCATGTATTGTTGTATTAGCTATGGTAACATCTGTTATCTTTTGATTATTATTGATTGTTTTGATCAGATGCTTTAACTGTCCTTTTTGTGGACATATTGTCACCATGGACTTACCTCACTTTAATCTCTCCGATTACTCAGAACTGATCTGTTGTTAGATCCAAATGTTTATCTTTTTTTCCTAAAAGGTTTGCTTAAAGTCACAATTTTCCTGTGATAATTTTATGACTCCTCCATGTCATGTGTTGACAGATGGAGATGTTTATTACCTCTTGAGAGGTATTGATGATTTTGAATTGATCAAAATATTATTTGTCCTTTTTATGGACATTTAATCATAATGGACTTTCCCTCACTTCATATGATTATTGAAAACTGATCTGTTTTAAGATCACAATGTTTATCCTTTTACTGTAAAAGGTTTCTTTAATGTCACACTGTCACAGTTTTCCAGTGACTATGTTATTGTTTAAGATGTCATTGAATTCAGAGGTTACTAAGAACAATGTGACCTGTTGTAAGGTCAGTTTTTAATAATGTTGTCTTTTGTTCACTAAGTGAAAATGTGTTGAACAATTTGGGTAAAAAAGAAAAAATTGAGAACTGTGTCCTCAAATATTATAAATGGTTTGTCTTTTATAAAGACAGTTGTTCCTTTACTCTCTCGGAGTACAGTGTGTCTTGTAGAAATCTACAAGTTGTTGTTGTGATGTATCATCACCTCTAGTTGGAGCTTTCATACTTTGTGGCTCATTGTTCCTTGTTGAATAAAAAAAACTGCCAGCTGAAACCATTTTTCTCTTGATTATTTTTCATTTTATAATGATAAAAATGATTCTTTGTGATTCAGCTAACATTGTGAGAGTTCAGGTACTGCCATCAGTTAATCACAGGGCTGACAGAAGCAGACACCCATTCATCATGTACATAAATGGGCTAAGCATGAGAAGTGCACCAGTAAACTAACCTTTTTGTCACTTACTGTGGGGAGATTACCATGAGAAAACACATATTAATATGAAGTAAGTCATGTCAAACCAAATGATGCAATGTTATTTTCAAAGACATTTTGTGGGCCATTCCTTTCTTCAATAACTAATTTCAGTTATTTTTAAAGTCTGAAAAATTTGAAAGTGTCAAGATTGTCCTCTTTTGAGGTCCGAACATGGTAAAGAGAGTGCAAATAAGAAAAACTTCTTTTTTTTCCAGTGAAAGCAGTGAAAATGACAACCTGATTAAAAATAGTTGGCTTAAATAACACAATAATTTATTTATGATTCTTTTGCCCTAGTAAACTCTAGACTCCCTGGTCAGTTTGAAACCCAGAGCCTTCTGCTGTGAGGGACAGAAATGTTGATCCACCAGACCACACCTCAAATTTCTAAATGTAGTTTTTTGTTTTCATGAATTCCAAAAACAATGTTTAAATTAGGTCATTTTTTCCATAAATCATAACCAAATAAAAAATGTACATTTAAAAATCCTTTGGAAATTGATTTTGGTATTTATATGGATTTATGAATGTGGTTAATTGAGTATTAATTTCTTTAAAAGGTCAGACATTGTATTTAATGAGATTAATATTCCCTTTTAATGCAACTTGACTAGTTCCAAGGACATGTAAACCAGTCTCATTTAACAGGCCTCAAATGGGTTGATCCACTTTACTTTAAGGGACATTTTTTAAACTCTAGGCTAAAACTGTTTTCCTAATTTTCCCCAAAATAACATTAGAGTATATTAAAATGTTTTCAACATTTTCTTACTATGATCAAAAGGACCTTTCAAATTCCTGGACACGTATAGGTAAATTTGGAACTAATTTGTTGGTTTTTTAACTAAATATTAAACATTTGATGTTTCATATTCCAGCCTTAAGATGCCATTAAACACAAGACACTTTGTTCAGTATAAACCAAATCAGGCTTTGTTTTAAGTCACCACATTAATTTTAAAATTTGACCTCAAATTATTGTTTTCATTGAACAATAAGTTTTCCTTTTTAAATAAAGTTAAGTTTTGCTTGGTTTTCTGTTGAAACATGAAAAAGCATTTAATAAGTGGGAAAAATTTTGGTCACAAAAGGTCAAGAAAAGGTGAAAACAAATCCAGTGTTGATTTTGGGAAGAAACACATTTTTTAAACTTAATCAAAACTATTTAGATTTAGGGGGCACATTCCAAGAAATCTTCTTTTATCCTTCAATGGACAGAGTGTGGGAAACTCTGGAGGCAAGATTTCATGGGAATGACAATCCAACCCTCCAGCAGCATGAATATTCTCCAAAATAAGATTTGGCACACTTTACAAACCTGTACAGTCATTTTAGAGCTCGAGTCTCATTCAGTTTCTAGAATACAAATGGTCAATAATGAATACTGGAGGTTCAAAACTATGAGAATGACAGGAAAATGAAAATATGAGAGGATAAATCATTTTGGTACTTTATGATAGATTTTTCACAATTTCAAATTTTGCAGACTGTCAGAAACAGCCAATGGTGTTCTTTCCCTCCAGATGGCTGATGACATCAGGCTCTGATTCTACTACAACACACAGCCAGCATCTGTCACTGAAGCTCCATTTAAAGTCCTTTTGTTGTTGACCACAGCATTCAAAGAGTCAGTGTGGGAAACTGGGACCAACTTTCTACCCACACTGACTAAAGACACCAGTCAGAAGACTGGGAAACATCTGGACAGCAAACTGATCGGTTGTTCAAGTTTTTTTTAAAAAAATATTTAGGCATCCCCAACTTTTTAATACCTGAAAATGGAATTTTTAAAAAAATGAAATAATAATTCATTAAAAAAAAATCCATTAAACATCAAAATGGAATCATTTTAAATTAAATAAATAAAGGATAAATTAATAGAAATGGCACTTACTGAGATATATATATTTCATTTAGCAACATAAAATGGTTTTTTTAGTAAATTATGCAATTTTTACTACATGCAACTCCTAGTCAGTGTCTCATTACGTGTGTGATGACATGATGAAGCGTGTGTTCAGTCAAAGTCATTGATCCCAGCATCAGGCAGCAGATCTTCTCTCTACAGGGTCACCACTTTCCCAGATTCACACAGAGCTCTGAGTCTCTCCATCACCCCCCCATTCCACCTGTTCCCCGAGATCTAACCATTGTCCCCAGGCAATAACAGCTTCAACATGTGTGTAGCATCTTATTGTCTCACCAAGCTCTCTGATTGGCTGAGACTGTGAGAAACTCCAGTCAGACCAAGACCCACACATTCATGTGGAGATGTGGGACTATAAATAGGAGGGATGAAGCCAGCAGAGATCAGATTCTCTCTACAGAGACCTCTACAGCACAGAGATCCAGACATGGCACCTACAATCACTGCAGCAATGACCAATTCTCAGGAGCATCTGACTCTGACCCACAAGGTAAATTAAAGATTCAAGAAGATTTTAATATTGTCAATGAGAAGTTGTCTTTGTTCATGCTAACACTTCACTCCAGAATAAGATTATTAATGACTTTGTTCTTCTTCCTGCAGCTCAGAAAGCCTCTGGTGGAGAAGTTACGCAGAGAGCGAATCAACAGCAGCATTGAGCAGCTCAAGTCTCTCCTGAGTCCAGAGTTCCTCAAACAGCAGCCAGACTCCAAGCTGGAGAAAGCAGACATCCTGGAGATGACAGTTTGTGTCCTGAGACTGCAGCCAGCAGGATCAACCTGTGGACAGCAGATCAACAGCAGAGAAGACTGCTGAACCACATCAACAAGCTGCAGTCTTCCTCTGATAACAACCTGAGAGAGGCTGACTTCTCTCTTCTGAGCTCCACAGTCCAGACCAGCATCACCAAAGAGAAGAGTCCAGTCAACAGCGCCGTCTGGAGGCCGTGGTAGACTCCTACAGACTGGAGTTACTACCAGACAAACTGAGATGACCATATTGGTCAAAGATTACTGGACTGAAGTCTTTGAAATGTTATGGACTTGTTGTTCTTCTGTTCTTTGTAGTTTTTCTGTTTTTTTACATGATGACCTTTCCTGAGGAAATGACAGCAACAATATCTTCAAGAAAGAGATCATCTGGTCATGCATGTTGCATGAAGCAAATCTGATTGCATCAGCAATTATTATTATTATTATATTATACCTCACTGTATTCATGTATTGTTGTATTAGCTATGGTAACATCTGTTATCTTTTGATTATTATTGATTGTTTTGATCAGATGCTTTAACTGTCCTTTTTATGGACATATTGTCACCATGGACTTACCTCACTTTAATCTCTCCGATTACTCAGAACTGATCTGTTGTTAGATCCAAATGTTTATCTTTTTTTCCTAAAAGGTTTGCTTAAAGTCACAATTTTCCTGTGATAATTTTATGACTCCCTCCATGTCATGTGTTGACAGATGGAGATGTTTATTACCTCTTGAGAGGTATTGATGATTTTGAATTGATCAAAATATTATTTGTCCTTTTTATGGACATTTAATCATAATGGACTTTCCCCTCACTTCATATGATTATTGAAAACTGATCTGTTTTAAGATCACAATGTTTATCCTTTTACTGTAAAAGGTTTCTTTAATGTCACACTGTCACAGTTTTCCAGTGACTATGTTATTGTTTAAGATGTCATTGAATTCAGAGGTTACTAAGAACAATGTGACCTGTTGTAAGGTCAGTTTTTAATAATTTTGTCTTTTGTTCACTAAGTGAAAATGTGTTGAACAATTTGGGTAAAAAAGAAAACAAATGAGAACTGCGTCCTCAGATATTATAAATGGTTTGTCTTTTATAAAGACAGTTGTTCCTTTACTCACTCGGAGTACAGTGTGTCTTGTAGAAATCTACAAGTTGTTGTTGTGATGTATCATCACCTCTAGTTGGAGCTTTCATACTTTGTGGCTCATTGTTCTTTGTTAAATAAACAAATACTGCCAGCTGAAAATGTTGTGTTCTCAAAGTCTATGATTTCTATTTTTACTCCATTAACAGAGGTCTCCATCATCGTTTCTATTTGAGTGACAATCACGATTCAGTTCAGCACACACAGTTATTGTTTATCCATAACATATCTGTAGCATAAATCTAAGCATGAAATGTGCATTAATTAAGATTTCTTATTAGGAGAGATTATCAATGTTATGTGACTATATTAATATGAAGTAAGTCAAGTCAAACCAAATGATGAAATGTAGCTTTCAAAGACATTTTGCTGGACCATTATTTTCATATAACTAAGTTTCAGGTGTTTTAAAGTAAAAAGTTTGAAGTTAACATTGTCCTCTTTAAAGAGGTCCGACATGGTAAAGTGATGCATAATAAGACACACTTCTATTGTTCCTCCAGTGAAAGCAGTGAAAGGACAGAGTGTGGGAAACCAGAGGAGACTCACTCACAGAGCCCTGTGGGACAATAGATCCAGACCTTTGCCCTGAAGGGACAGAGATTAGAAGAGACTCTGGCTCCTCAAATTTAAACTTGTTTTATATTTTGCCTCGGATTGGAAATGTTCCTCAGATATTAAATCAACATCAACACATTTTTATAAAATTGTTATTCCATTTACTGACAACCCATATTTTAATCATCCTGTTGGAAATTGTTTCGTTCAGTTATTAAAGTATCGAAGAATGTGGTTGATTGGTGTGAATGCTGGAAGGATTTAAAATCTATGTTCTTACCGCTCTTAATTATTAGTATTCCCCTTTAATGCAACTTGACTAGTTCCACATTATTTCTTTTAAACCTCATGTTGTCCTTGGGTCAATTGACCCATTTTCCTATATTAATTTTCTTTTTAATTCCCCAAAATAACATGATATATTCCACATAACGCTCTTTGGCAAGTACAAATCTCTACTTTCATTAATTTTGGGGTGTCTTATTCAATTTTATAGCATTTAAAAAACTAATTGAAGTGGTTTTTAAATAGAATTGATTAAAAATTGACATATTCCAGTCTGTGATTATCCATCAACATACATTCCTTTAATTTTAGTCTAAATAAATCCTACTTTCTGTTTTAAGTCAAACATTAGGTTTAAATTCCTATAAATGAGGTTCATTGACCATAAATTCCCAAAAACTGTAAAACTAAAGTTAAGTTAGTGTTACGTAGTGTTGAAACATAAAAAAAGCATCAAAAGTGTTGAAAAAAGGGACAAAAACATAAGAAAAGGTTAAAAACATCGATCCAGTGTTGATTTTGGGAAGACAACACAAGGGTTAACTTATAATCTTCATGTCTGCTCTTACTTTTATTGATTGTATCTTAAATACTTTATGAAATATTCATGTTTTCCAAGAAATTTTCTCTGTTCATATGAATAGATGAAATAATAAGAATTGACAAATTTTACACCTGTACAGTCATTTTAATCTCGGTCCACTCATTCACACATTTCTAGAATGTTAATGGTCAGTAATTATTACTGGAGGTTCACAACGTATGGCAACGGTTGGAAAATGAAAATATGAGAGGATAAATCATGTTGTTGGTACTTTATGATAGATTTTTCACCAACATTTCAAATTTTGCAGACAGACAGAGCCAGCCAATGGTGTTCTTTCCCTCCAGATGGCTGATGACATCAGGCTCTGATTCTACTACAACACACAGCCAGCATCTGTCACTGAAGCTCCATTTAAAGTCCTTTTGTTGTTGATTGACCACAGCATTCAAGGAGTCAGTGTGGGAAACTGGGACCAACTTTCTACCCACACTGACTAAAGACACCAGTCAGAAGACTGGGAAACATCTGGACAGCAAACTGATCGTTGTTCAAGTTTTAAAAAAAAACATTTTAGGCATCCCCCTATTTTTAATACCTGAAAAAAAATCTAAGTATAGAAAAAAAAATGTATTTCTTGAATTCATGAAAAAGCCAAAAGTAATCCATCAAAAAAATGTAAATGTCTTTTTAAAGTATTAAAGACAAAATTGAGAATAAATAAATACATCAATGGCACTTGCTAGATTTTCATTTAGCAACATAAAAGTTATAATGCATTTTTACTCTAGATGCAACTCCTAGTCAGTGTCTCACGTGTGTGATGACATGATGAAGCGTGTGTTCAGTCAAAGTCATTGATCCCAGCATCAGGCAGCAGATCTGCTCTCTCTACAGGGTCACCACTTTCCCAGATTCACACAGAGCTCTGAGAGTCTCTCCATCACACCCCCCCAGTCCTCGACCTGTTCTCCAGAGATGTAAACCATTGTCCTCACATCAATAAAACCATTCGAAGCGTGGCATCATTTATTATGTCACCAAGCTATCTGATTGGCTGAGACTGTGAGAAACTCCAGTCAGACCAAGACCCACACATTCATGTGGAGATGTGGGACTATAAATAGGAGGGATGAAGCCAGCAGAGATCAGATTCTCTCTACAGAGACCTCTACAGCACAGAGATCCAGACATGGCACCTACAATCACTGCAGCAATGACCAATTCTCAGGAGCATCTGACTCTGACCCACAAGGTAAATTAAAGATTCAAGAAGATTTTAATATTGTCAATGAGAAGTTTACTTTGTTCATGCTAACACTTCACTCCAGAATAAGATTATTAATGACTTTGTTCTTCTTCCTGCAGCTCAGAAAGCCTCTGGTGGAGAAGTTACGCAGAGAGCGAATCAACAGCAGCATTGAGCAGCTCAAGTCTCTCCTGAGTCCAGAGTTCCTCAAACAGCAGCCAGACTCCAAGCTGGAGAAAGCAGACATCCTGGAGATGACAGTTTGTGTCCTGAGACGGCTGCAGCAGCAGGATCAACAGCAGAGAAGACTGCTGAACCACATCAACAAGCTGCAGTCTTCCTCTGATAACAATCTGAGAGAGGCTGACTTCTCTCTTCTGAGCTCCACAGTCCAGACCAGCATCACCAAAGAGAAGAGTCCAGTCAACAGCGCCGTCTGGAGGCCGTGGTAGACTCCTACAGACTGGAGTTACTACCAGACAAACTGAGATGACCATATTGGTCAAAGATTACTGGACTGGAGTCTTTGAAATGTTATGGACTTGTTCTTCTGTTGTACAGAAGGTTGTAGTTTTTTCTTTGTTTGCTTTCTACATGATGACATTTCCTGAGGAAATGACAGCAACAATATCTTTCAAGTTAAGAAAGAGATCATCTAATCACGCATGTTGCATGAAGCAAATTTGATTGAATCAGCAATTATTATTATTATTATTATTATACCTCACTGTACATCATGTAATGTTGGTATTAGCTATGGTAACATATGTTGTCTTTTGATTATTATTGATTGTTTTGATCAGATGCTTTAACGGTCCTTTTTATGGACATATTGTCACCATGGACTTACCTCACTTTAATCTCTCCGATTACTCAGAACTGATCTGTTGTTAGATCCAAATGTTTATCTTTTTTTCTAAAAGGTTTGCTAATTAATGTCACAATTTTCCTGTGATAATTTTATGACTCCCTCCATGTCATGTGTTGACAGATGGAGATGTTTATTACCTCTTGAGAGGTATTGATGATTTTAAATTGATCAAAAAATGATTTGTTCTTTTTATGGACATTTAATCATAATGGACTTTCCCTCACTTCATGTGATTATTGAAAACTGATCTGTTTTAAGATCACAATGTTTATGCTTTTACTGTAAAAGGTTTCTTTAATGTCACACTGTCTCAGTTTTCCAGTGACTATGTTATTGTTTAAGATGTCATTGAATTCAGAGGTTACTAAGAACAATGTGACCTGTTGTAAGGTCAGTTTTTAATAATTTTGTCTTTTGTTCACTAAGTGAAAATGTGTTGAACAATTTGGGTAAAAAAAGAAAAAACTGAGAACTGTGTCCTCAGATATTGTAAATGGTTTGTCTTTTATAAAGACAGTTGTTCCTTTACTCTCTTGGAGTACAGTGTGTCTTGTAGAAATCTACAAGTTGTTGTTGTGATGCATCATCACCTCTAGTTGGAGCTTTCATACTTTGCGGCTCATTGTTCTTTGTTAAATAAACAAATACTGCCAGCTGAAAATGTTGTGTTCTCATGTCACTGTGAATCATTTTTACTTTTTATAATAAGGAAGACAAACTAACTATATTTATTTTTCATTTTAACTTATTTGATAGAGGTCTCCATCATTGTTCCTATTTTTGCTCAGTCGTGTTTAAAGATGGAGAATTGGCAACATGAGGTGGCCAGATGTAATGTGATAAAGTAGATCAACAGCCTATATGTGTTTTGCCTAATTATTTTATGCATGTCTTATTAGATCATGTGTATACACAAAACTTATTTTTTTCCTTTTGACCATTTGTGTGTTTTTTTCTGCACTCTTGCCTAAACTCTAAGTTGTTGTCCATTATCCCATCCTCTTTCAGTCACTCTCTTTTCTGATTTGTACATGTCTGGAGACATGTACAAATAAAAATCAACACATTTAAATAATAAATATTAAAAAGATATTTTATTTTTATAATCAATTTTAATTTTGAGCATTGAATAGTTCTAGACAGAATCGCAATGCATCTAAGAATCAATTATTTTCCCACAATTTAGCACACACAGTAATTGTTTAAGTATAACATATCTGTAGTGTTGAATTAAGCATAGGAATGTGCTGCAATTAAGATTTTTGATGAAGAGAAACTGTCAGACAATGTTATGTGAATGAAGTCAAACCAAATGAGAAACATTTTCAATTTCAATTTTGATGCACCATTATTTTGGTATAACTGTACGTTTCAGGGGTTTTAATGTAAAACGTTTGAAGTTAACCATTTCTCTTTTTAAAGAGGTCTGACAGTTTATCTAATGAGATGCATAATAAGACACACTTCTGTTGTTCCCATAGACTACAGTCTATGGTTGTTCCTCCAGTGAAAGCAGTGAAAGGACAGAGTGTGGGAAACCAGAGGAGACTCACTCACAAAGCCCTGTGGGAAAATAGACCCAGACCTCAGAGGTTAAAAGAGACTGGCTCCTCACATTGTTGTTTGTTAAGAATTAAGCCTTTAGTTGTAACTGTATCTCTGATTTTAATCAGCACTAATGTAACCACTTTAGGAAGAGTGTAATTCCATCCATGAGAACATATAGTTTGAGCACCATGTTTGAAATGTTTTTGGCAGTCATACAATATGTAAATTAAACAAAAGATTAGGTTAATTTTTACTAAATATTTTGTTTCTCAGAATTACAACCTCGTGACACTCACTCTACCTTGACTAGTACCGTATCAGCATGCAATAAGGTCATGCTCTGCACCTCGGCTTGGACACAGCGAGCGAGAGAGAAAAGGCATTAACATTTTAATACTAGCCAAGTTTCCATCCGCTTGTCAATCGAATTATCTGAAATTCGGTAAAAAAAAAAAAAAACTCATGTGAATAAAGCTGGTGAAAGTGTTTCCATTTAATGGCTTTAAAGCAAATAAAATCCTGTGCGTAATAACGTCACATGCGTTTTTAATTTATTTATTTTTTATTTATTTATTTTATTAATTCAGGACAATGCACATTGATGAACATGCACAACAGTACAAGTAAATGTGCCAGATTGTAGCCCGAGGGCTAATTTCCATCTGCAGTCCAATAGGCAGGTTGGAGTTACAGTAAAAACAGACATAGGATAGTAACATTTAGTATATAAAAACAAGAAGACACCAAAAGAAAAGAAAAAAAAAAGAAAAAGAAAAAACAGGACAGTTCAATAGTGTAAAAAAAACAAAAATGATGTAAACACAAGTTAGTGGTGATCACATGTTTGGTTAGCTCTAAGCCACAGCTTTACCTGGCTCTTAAAGGAGGCCAAAGTGGGATGCTCCCTTTTAGTTGGAGGAAGTGTGTTCCATAATGCACTGCCTTTAATAGATAGTTTGCAATCAAGATGGTATATTGAATAGATTTTAGACATTTTAAGGTGTTTCCTTTCATTTTCGCACTGAATCGCACAACATTCAAGCAACAACAAAGTTTTTCTAGACAAATTGGATCGCGCCGTCTACCAACAAATGATCAATATTGCACAAGTTGTAATAGTGCATAGGTGCCAGCTGATAGCGACATATCAAGCTATAATGAGAAACAACGACGCTATCAATACATCGCTATGATGACGCAGATGCAACTTGCCTTTTATTGTCCCTCCGGCACCGCTGCGAGACAACTCTTTTTTGAGACATGTCTTGCTGTTTGAGCGCCTTTCATTTACTCCGGAGGACGTCCCACGGCTTGTCGTAACCTTTGTCGGCCATTCCCTTCGCAAGTTCCTAATAAATTAATTTCAGAAAGTCTCTCATCTCCTCGTCTGTCCACTTCCATCTTTCTTTGTTGACGCCCGCCATGTGTGCAGACAGAGTGGAAATGAACTAAAAGTTCTTTGTTTTGTGGCGGGTTGCAAAACAACCTAAAACTTAATCACAATTATTTATTCTGCAAATGACGTTTCCATCAGCAAATGCCGTATATCGATCAAGATAAAATCCGATGAGACCAAAGTATTTCTTTTGGGTCAATATTCATAAAATTCCATCAACTTCTACTGTTTCCATAAGGCATTTTTCATTCTTAATTTGGATAAAAACGTGTGGATGGAAACATAGCTACTAAGTGAGTCTGATGGCGATGTTATATAGGATTTATGAATGTACGTTAGCAACAGTAGGCTAATTCGAGTCTAGACTTTACGACCCCCGTAGTGAAAGTAGGTTAAGTTGTAATGCACTGCCCCGACCAGCATTAGCATGTAATACTGTCTATTTACACAGGGCATTTAAATGTATGTCTGATCCACTGCTACTTTAGGGGACATTGACAAACCCCAGTAGGCTAACTATTTCCTAGTTTTCTCTTCGCCACATCGAAAAGTACCTTCTCTTTTTCTTTACTTCGCCCTCAACAGTTGCTCCTGCTGACTCCGCGGCGGGCCTCTTAGCACAAGGGATATGTTGCCACATATTTTAAACCGATGTCACGGGCTAGCCCTGAAAACCACTCCACCTGCCACTGTGGCTGGTGAACAAGGCTAAGTCACCCGCTAATTTAAAAAAGTACCCACCATTGGCTGGTGGCGGGTGCTAAATTCCCACCCTGAAGTCATTCCTTTTGTTTCACATTGCTTAAGTAGGCTACCCACGTTTCACTATAATGGGTATTTGTTGTCACCCTCTTCACCAGGTGGTGCACACTGCTTGAGCACAGGGTCCTCAGAGATCCATTTGTAGGGGGCACATTCCTCTTTACTGCTAATAGACAGAGTGTGGGAAAGCGCTGGAGGCAAGATTTGAGTGGGAATGACATCCATCCAACCAGCAGCCGAGTCATTCTCCAAAGGGATTTGGCACACTTCAGGAAACAGCTGCCCCCAGAAAACCTCCCACCCTCATGAGAGCTCAAGTTTTGATCCAGTTAATAGTCAAGAATATAAGGCATATTTAATACTGGAGGTTCAAATCTATGAGAATGACAGGAAGTTGAAAATATGAGAGGATAAATAATTTTTGCTACTTTATGATAGATTGTTCAAATTTGACAGACTGTCAGAAACAGCCAATGGTGTTCTTTCCCTCCAGATGGCTGATGATGTCAGGCTCTGTTTCTATAACAACACACAGCCAGCATCTGTCACTGAAGTCCCTTTGTGGTTCATTGACCACACCTTACAGGGACTCAGTGTGGGAAACGGAGCTCAACTTGTTACTCACACTGACAATAAGGCACGAGTCAAAAGACTCTGCAACATCTGGACAGTAGCACGATTATTGTGTTGGGTTTATTTCAAGTGACATTAATGGCCATAAAACTGTTTTCTAACATATTATCTGTTTTATGAAATGGTGCATTTTTGATTAAGTGAAAAATAAGAAAAAAAATAAAAACTAAAATGGAATCATCTGATTAAATAAATAAAGAATAAACTTAGTTTATATATACTGTAAATATATATATTTACACTGTAAATAGATATTTTTTCTCATTCCATGCAATTCATCTATTACACCATGACTGTTATTCTCTGTTACGTGTGTGATGACATGATGAAGCGTGTGCTCAGTCAAAGTCATTGATCCCAGCATCAGGCAGCAGATTTGCTCTCTGTACAGGGTCACCACTTTCCCAGATTCACACAGAGCACTTTGAGTTCCCCTGAGATCTAACCATTGTCCCCAGGCAATTACAGACTTCAACATGTTTCTGCTCCACATCCCTTATTGTCTCACCAAGCTCTCTGATTGGCTGAGACTGTGAGAAACTCCAGTCAGACCAAGACCCACACATTCATGTGGAGATGTGGGACTATAAATAGGAGGGATGAAGCCAGCAGAGATCAGATTCTCTCTACAGCACAGAGATCCAGACATGGCACCTACAATCACTGCAGCAATGACCAATTCTCAGGAGCATCTGACTCTGACCCACAAGGTAAATTAAAGATTCAAGAAGATTTATAAATTTGTCAGTGAGACATTGTCTTTGATCATGCTAACACTTCACTCCAGAATAAGATTATTAATGACTTTGTTCTTCTTTCTGCAGCTCAGAAAGCCTCTGGTGGAGAAGTTACGCAGAGAGCGAATCAACAGTAGCATTGAGCAGCTCAAGTCTCTCCTGAGTCCAGAGTTCCTCAAACAGCAGCCAGACTCCAAGCTGGAGAAAGCAGACATCCTGGAGATGACAGTTTGTGTCCTGAGACAGCTGCAGCAGCAGGATCAACAGCAGAGAAGACTGCTGAACCACATCAACAAGCTGCAGTCTTCCTCTGATAACAACCTGAGAGAGGCTGACTTCTCTCTTCTGAGCTCCACAGTCCAGACCAGCATCACCAAAGAGAAGAGTCCAGTCAACAGCGCCGTCTGGAGGCCGTGGTAGACTCCTACAGACTGGAGTTACTACCAGACAAACTGAGATGACCATATTGGTCAAAGATTACTGGACTGAAGTCTTTGAAATGTTATGGACTTGTTCTTCTGCTTCCTGAGGAAATGACAGCACCAATATCTTTCAAGAAAGAGATCGTCTGGTCATGCATGTTGCATGAAGCAAATCTGATTGCATTAGCAATTATTATTATTATTATTATTATTATTATAACATACTGTACTTCATGTATTGTTGTATTAGCTAAGGTAACATCTGTTATCTATAGATTATTATTGATCGTGTTGATCAGATACTTTAACTGTCCTTTTTATGGACATATTGTCACCATGGACTTACCTCACTTTAATCTCTCCGATTACTCAGAACTGATCTGTTGTTAGATCCAAATGTTTATCTTTTTTTTTTCTAAAAGGTTTGCTTAAAGTCACAATTTTCCTGTGATAATTTTATGACTCCCTCCATGTCATGTGTTGACAGATGGAGATGTTTATTACCTCTTGAGAGGTATTGATGATTTTGAATTGATCAAAATATTCTTTGTCCTTTTTATGGACATTTAATCATAATGGACTTTCCCTCACTTCATGTGATTATTGAAAACTGATCTGTTTTAAGATCACAATGTTTATGCTTTTACTGTAAAAGGTTTCTTTAATGTCACACTGTCACAGTTTTCCAGTGACAATGTTATTGTTTAAGATGTCATTGAATTCAGAGGTTACTAAGAACAATGTGACCTGTTGTAAGTCAGTTTTTAATAATTTTGTCTTTTGTTCACTAAGTGAAAATGTGTTGAACAATTTGGGTAAAAAAAAAAAAACTGAGAACTGTGTCCTCAGATATTATAAATAATTTGTCTTTTATAAAGACAGTTGTTCCTTTACTCTCTCGGAGTACAGTGTGTCTTGTAGAAATCTACAAGTTGTTGTTGTGATGTATCATCACCTCTAGTTGGAGCTTTCATACTTTGTGGCTCATTGTTCTTTGTTAAATAAACAAATACTGCCAGCTGAAAATGTTGTGTTCTCAAAGTCTATGATTTCTATTTTTACTCCATTAACAGAGGTCTCCATCATCGTTTCTATTTGAGTGACAATCACGATTCAGTTCAGCACACACAGTTATTGTTTATCCATAACATATCTGTAGCATACAGTGGGTACGGAAAGTATTCAGACCCCTTTAAATTTTTCACTCTTTGTTTCATTGCAGCCTTTTTCCAAAAATCAAAAAAGTTCATTTTATTTCTCAGTAATGTACACTCAGCATCCCATCTTGACAGAAAAAAACAGAAATTTAGAAATTTTTTTCCATATTTATTAAAAAACAAAACTGAAATATCACATGGTCATAAGTATTCAGACCCTTTGTTCAGTATTTAGTAGAAGCACCCTTTTGATCTAATACAGCCATGAGTCGTTTTGGGAAAAATGCAACAAGTTTCTCACATCTGGATTTGGGTATCCTCTGCCATTCCTCCTTGCAGATCCTCTCCAGTTCTGTCAGGTTGGATGGTAAACGTTTTGGACAGTCATTTTCAGGTCTCTCAGAGATGCTCAATTGGGTTTAAGTCAGGGCTTGGCTGGGCCATTCAAGAACAGCCACAGAGTTGTTGTGAAGCCACTCCCTCAGTTATTTTAGCGGTGTGCTTAGGGTTGTCTTGTTGGAAGGTAAACCTTCGGCCCAGTCTGAGGTCCAGACAATCAACCACTGAAAAGGTTTTCGTCCAGGATATCCCTGTACTTGGCCGCATTCATCTTTCCCTCGATTGCAACCAGTCGTTTGTCCCTGCAGCTGAAAAACACCCCCACAGCATGATGCTGCCACCACCATGCTTCACTGTTGAGACTGTATTGGACAGGTGATGAGCAGTGCCTGGTTTTCTCCACACATACCGCTTAGAATTAAGGCCAAAAAGTTCTATCTTGGTCTCATCAGACCAGAGGATTTTATTTTCACCATCTTGGAGTCCTTCAGGTGTTTTTTAGCTAACTCCATGCGGGCTTTCATGTGTCTTGCACTGAGGAGAGGCTTCCTTCGGGCCACTCTGCCATAAAGCCCCGACTGGTGGATTGCTGCAGTGATGGTTGACTTACTACAACTTTCTCCCATCTCTCCCGACTGCATCTCTGGAGCTTAGCCACAGTGACCATTGGGTTCTTCTTTGCCTCTCCTCACCAAGGCTCTTCTCCCCCGATAGCTCAGTTTGGCCGGACGGCCAGCTCTAGGAAGGGTTCTGGTTCCCAAACGTCTTCCATTTGAGGATTATGGAGGCCACTGTGCTCTTAGGAACCTTAAGTGCAGCAGAAATTTTTTTGTAACCTTGACCAGATCTGTGCCTTGCCACAATTCTGTCTCTGAGCTCTTCAGGCAGTTCCTTTGACCTCATGATTGTCATTTGCTCTGACATGCACTGTGAGCTGTAAGGTCTTATATAGACAGGTGTGTGGCTTTCCTAATCAAGTCCAATCAGTATAATCAAACACAGCTGGACTCAATGAAGGTGTAGAACCATCTCAAGGATGATCAGAAGAAATAGACAGCACCTGAGTTACATATGAGGGTCACGGCAAAGGGTCTGAATACATATGACCATGTGATATTTCAGTTTTTGTTTTTTAATAAATATGCAAAAATTTCTAAATTTCTGTTTTTTTCTGTCAAGATGGGTTGCTGAGTGTACATTACTGAGAAATAAAATGAACTTTTTTGATTTTTGGAAAAAGGCTGCAATGAAACAAAGAGTGAAAAATTTAAAGGGGTCTGAATACTTTCCGTACCCACTGTAAATCTAAGCATGGGAATGTGCATTAATTAAAATTTCTGATTAGGAGAGATTATCAATGTTATGTGACTATATTAATATGAAGTAAGTCAAGTCAAACCAAATGATGAAATGTAGCTTTCAAAGACATTTTGCTGGACCATTATTTTCATATAACTAAGTTTCAGGTGTTTTAAAGTAAAAAGTTTGAAGTTAACATTGTCCTCTTTAAAGAGGTCCGACATGGTAAAGTGATGCATAATAAGACACACTTCTATTGTTCCTCCAGTGAAAACAGTGAAAGGACAGAGTGTGGGAAACCAGAGGAGACTCACTCACAGAGCTCTGTGGGACAATAGA
>CM049374.1:20106057-20154366 GCA_026937815.1 Etheostoma perlongum | reverse complement strand
TGGATTTACATTTGAATCTGATCATTCCCTGCTCTGGATTTTATTCTCATTGAGGTGTTAAACTGTAGAACAGCATAAACACAAGGCACCAGGAAAAATAAACATATCCTCTTTACATTTCTTTTCCTTCACCTGAACATTAACAGGAGTTTTAGGATTAGATTAATTTTTCTCTCTTTTGACGGAGTGGACTAGCAGTTTCCCTCTGCTTTCAGTCTTTGTGCTAAGCTAGGCTAAACATGGCCTTGTCCTATCTATATGTACTGGAAAAACAGATGAAACTGATTGGGGAGGCTGAAAATGACTGGAAAAGAGAGAACAAAGGCGACGGGATTCAAAGAATAGTGAGTGATCATCCACGTGTGTGTGTGTGTGTGTACGTTTTTATGCATCTGCTCAGACTGACTTCAGTTATCAAGTGACTTGGATGACATCATCATAACACAACTCACTATTTTTCCTCAAATTTGAAATCTGTATACATTTTTAGTTTTTTTTTATCCGCCTGTAGAAATGGCCGTCATGGCAACATGTTGACAGCCTTTAAAGTTTTGCACCAATGTGGGAATGAATGTCGGACGTCGTGGTCATGTTAAAGTACACCGAGTGTGTAGTTTGGCAAATCTGGCATCCAGGATTCAGGACAGACCGGTCATGAATCCAACTCGCTCTCAAATGCAACTGAAAATAAAGTCTTGTTCTTTAATTTTTGGGATTTCTGCTACTTTAATCAGCTACCGGTTAATGTATTGTATATATTTTCTGTATTGATTATTGCCTAACATGGAGGTCTGAATGCTGTTTCAAAGCCTTCTGGCGAGGACATGGGGAATTCTTTGTTTTTTTACCCAAACGTAGTCAGATGATGTCTTTAGTCCACACTGAAATATCTTCAAATATTTAATAGATTGCTATAAAATTTTGCGAAAACCTTCATGTTCCCCAGAGGGTGAATCCATATGACTTTAACCCTAGGTGAAGGTGATCCTCTCATTCTGAATGTAGCGCCATCATCGGGCCAAAGGCTTCATTTATCCAGTACTTTTTTTTTTTTTATGAACAGATACCTGTAAAACAAAAAATCCTGTTAGCCTCAGCTGTGCTTTGTGTCTAGTGCTAGTTAGCTTAGCATGTTACTGTAAAGGCCAAATTGGAGATGGTGAGCCTGCTATTGGCCCAAAGCCCAGGCCCTGGGACTGACTGTAGACTCTTGTTTTGAGTGGAGAGAGGACTCCACCTCTCTGTCCTCAGCCATCCTGTCTGGCAGATTCTGAGCCTTAGCAGTGATTTGTTGTTTGTTAGCCAAAATAAAACTGTGTGTGTGTGTGTGTGTGTGTCATCCTGTCTGTTTCGATCAAACACCCTCCTCCTGTTTGCTTCAATCTATGCAACAGAATCCTCCAGTTCAGCTCCAATAGATTCATCTGGTTTCTCACTTTCTCTCCCTCACACTCTCACTCTGTCTCCCCGTATCTCGTCTCTTTATCGCCTTTTTATTCAGTTCTTTCTAAAAACAGAACCACTGTACCTGTACATTGATGTATCTATGTGTGTGTGTGTGTGTGTGTGTGTGCGACAGGTGCACACACTCATGTTTTCTTTACTCTTTTGTAAGATATGATCATGTGGAATGCCTTGGTCTTAGTGTCATGTCGTTTGAACTTAAGCTGAACAAAAAGATGATAATCAAGCAACTGAGTAAAAGTTGTGACATAATATATAAATATATATAAATATATACAAATATATATATACATAAAATAAAGCCATTGAAATTTGAAATAAATCAGTGTCAATTTGTGTTTTTTTAAGGATTTTTTTCACACATTTTTTATTAGGGCCTGAGCATTCATGTTGAAAATGAAGGAATTATTAATTAATCACCTTTTTGAGGGCTTAACATACTCAAAAACGTGGTATCTTGCGCTGAAAGTGCAAAGGAACCTATTTTTGTAAAAAAATATTTTTCTGAGTCCTTCGCATTTATGAGAGAGAATGCACAAAAACTAAAAAATTAGATATTTTAAGGGTTGCGGGAATAGGCCTACAATAATGGCTCGCTACAATTTTGAAACGATTATGTTTAACGTAGACTAACAAAACGTGGTACACATATGTAGCATGGCAAGACATACAAAAAGCTCATCGGAGATATACCCTAAACCCAACAGGAAGTCTGCCATTTTGAATTGAAAGTTCAACAGTATACTCTCAATCTGGCCCTGAGGATACTGGGTGATCCATCCCTCACCTCCCCCCCTCCCCTCTAGACGTAGATTTCAAACGCCCCTAACAAAAACCAAACGTGCCATTTGTACCGAGGATCATTCAGTTACTGAATAGATCACACATAGACATTTGATATTGGGAACTTTTGATTACTTATTTTATTATTTATTAAATCATCTTAACTATTGGACTGATGATTGCATGTCACCACCAGTGCTGCGTTGTTGTTGTTGTTGTTTATGTTCTATTTTCTGTATTGTCTAAATCTTCATTGATGTTGGTGTGGTTTTTATTGTCTTTTTTTGTTTATGGTTATTTACTGTCAAAATTTGGTCTGTACCATCTCAACACCTTAAAGATGAAAAGTTTTCGCCAAACGGTGGGCGTGGCGTGGCAGTTATTTTGAGCATTTATCGATGAATATTGTTATGTCCACCCCAAATTTCTCACGATTGACAAGAGTCCAGGCCTGAGGACGTCTACGGCCAAAATTGACTTTTGGTTATAGCGCCCACCGCTGGCAACAGGAAATCAGCCTAATATGACAATCATCATCTGATTTACATGACACTTATAATGTGTGGTCTACATGTGAAACTGAGGCGCCCCTTATACTTTAACCACGCCCATGTGGTCAGGTCACATGGCTTTTGAACCATTTTAGAGTCTTGTGTGAGGTATCATTGAACTCAGCAGAGCGTTCCTTATTAATTGGTGATGGTTTGGCCACGCCACTTTTATTATTTATTACCCATCTGATGTACACTATTGTGTGAGGTATCATTGAACTCAGCAGACAGTTTATTTTTGATGGGCATGGTTTGGCCCGCCCCCCCTATGCTTTAGCCACGCCCCTTTCACATTTCCGCTAATGAACTGTATGACGTAGAGTCTTGTGTGAGGTATTACTGAACTCAGCACACAGTTCCCTTTTTGTTAGTGACAATTTGCAGTGTCTGAGCGCGTGGAGCAGCGTCTGCCAGTAACCTCAACGGGCGCAGAGGAGCGAGGGCCCGTCCACAGCTGCTTGCAGTTTTAATTTGCTAATTATTTTTTTCTGAATGAATGGCTTCTACTGGGAGAGGAAAGATCTCAACACTTGATGAATTATTATTAACATTGCACTTGAATGGATTAGTCAAGAACAACGGTTTAAAGATAGTTACACGTCTTGTCTTTAAAGCAGAGGGACCCCCTAGGGGTCCTCAGAGTTACTGCAGCCAAATTATTGTTTGATATTTATTTGAAAGTTTTTTTTAATTTTTTTTTATTAAAATACATCTGAAAATACACATTAACATGAATCCAACATATTATAAGCAAAGATGAATCGGCCTATTCATACAAAAAAACTATATATTAAAAATGATGATAGCCACTATGGTAGCCATACACATAATACAGCTGGGCTTAAGGCTACACTGTGACTTCCACATGAATGTTTAACATTAAAACTTGATGTAAAAATAACATATGAATATCTATCCATCCATTTTCCTCCATCTGGCCCAGCTCAAGAAAAATACAGAATAATAAACCAGATTTATTCTTGATAAGAAGCTCTTTATTAGGGACACTTTGCAAATTTTAATCCAGCAAAATCAGGAAAATTTTGCTTTAAATGATCTGATTGTCTGATTTTTTTTACTTCCCCATTGTTTTAGTGGTCTTATTAAAGACCAATAATAAAAGATGTACCCTGACTCCCAAAGTAACTATTTGCGCATATCTCTCTTTGTGTAATTATTGGAATAATGTATTATTAAAAGTAATTTTTAAAGGTAATTTGTAAATCTTTTTAAAGCTACAGTATAGTGCGTAGTTTCTGTCTCTCCCCCATGAGGAATTCTACGTAATGACAACAACACTGTCGGAGCATCCACATGATACAAGCCTTCCGTGATTGTGCACCACCAGTCAGTAACGTTAAAAAAAAGTTAAATTTGACCATTGAATTTAGTTGAGGGTTGGTGGATGGGAAGCCAGTAAGGGATTATGTTGCTGTGGTTACACTTCCCTTCTGACACAGGTCTGTGCATTTTCTCTTTCTGGCCACACTAAAGGTCTTCACAGGTTTCAGAAACAACAAATCTTCCTGAACTGTAAAGATGATTCAAAGAGAGCTTGGGACAGTCAGATCAAATTTTAATGAGCCCGTGACCTTTCCTTTAGAGCCGTTATTAGGATAAACTGTACATCTTTAGCTCCACATGTCTCTTAAAATATTGTTGAACCCTTTGCCTCTAGGGAATGCCTTTGACTATGTTTCACACATCACATAAATCAAACAAGACCTCTGTCTCATTAGCACTTAGATGCTCAGTGCAACACTGCCACTATGTGGATATTGGAAGTAAGTGGCCTACTTCTGCAGAACTCCAGATTTACAAATCAATCTGTGCTTGAATGATATGGTTATGGTGCATGTATATATACTCAGTCTGTACAGGAAACTTAAAATCCCTGGTCTGCCTCCAATGTGCCAACCAAAACTGAATGTCACAGATTTCGATGCTACTGATACCTGACTACTTCTGGCTCTGGGACACGCCTGGTGTTTTGATTTGGAAACGAAGAGCTTAAGACTCAGTTCTTTCTTAACCCTGACAATCCAGCTCAGCCCTGCACCGACTGCACCGGTGCACCTACTGATCCCCAGATACCTTCCCAACCCCAAGGCAGAGCAGTTGATTGTTTGTCAGCAGACAATCATGGCCCAATGCTCAGGAATGTAAATGAATTAAATGATAGTGACGTTTAAATTATTTATTGTACTATCTGAATGGGATCATAAGCCGTGTTTTCAATGCATGATACGGCACAGCTGTCCTTTACTTCTTTTTTGATTTTCCATTAGCAAAGTTATGGATAGTAGATACTGTACTTTGTACTTTTTTGGTACTGTTGAGTTATTAAAAGTTATGTTGTGAAAACAATGTATGTATGATGAAGCCAGGTTAGAGAAATATGCTTATCTCTGTCCCCCATTTTCCACATCTTTTCCTCTGAATGTAAAGGAACCACAGGTCAAGTCTGGCATTTAACATATGGAAAGGGGTTTCCTGCTACACACCAAAAGGTGGCCTACTGTCTCCTGTCCCCTGGGGTCTTAGTCTAGGCTAAGACAATACAATGCTGATTAAACTATAGTTTCACATTTACACAACAGACCGTTTTGGTACTTTTTTGGTCAGGTCCTTCCTCATTGGACAGCAAAGATGCGCCAGCATGTTGCCAGGCCAACAACGGACCAATGAGAATGGATTTCAATGCACCAGGGGAAAAGGAACAGCCCCCCGGTGCAGGGGGATAAATCTGTGTGATTTAGGAATATTCAGCACTGGTTTCATGTGACTCCATCAGGGCAAGCATGGAGCCAGTCCGCTGTCAGCTGCAGTGTTATCATGTTTGTTTTGTGTTTTATTGTATTGTCTTATCATCTTCATCATTATGTTGCATTAAACCTTTTCTTAATTCTCAATTAGACCCACAGCATCCTTCCTCAGAGATCCAACGAACGAACGCAAAGTTGGTTACGAAATTCTAACAGTATCAACTCAGCCGAGATTCCAACCAAGGTGAGCCGATACTAAAAACACTGCAGACCGAACAGTCACTAGCGCAACATGGGACATCCTGTACAAACCCGCCATTTTAAAACAGCCAAGCCACTGCCAATAGCAGCCAAATTTTCTTATTCACTCAATCCCAATATTTTTTTTTTAATGCCAGCCCGCTAAACACCACAGTTTCACGGGGAGGAGCTGTGGCAATCAGCTAAGAATCTCACCTGCACTGAGGCCATGTGGCCATTACAGTTTTTCTTAATAGCTCTGGCACATATGTCAAATGACTATTGAACTTTGTCAAACTCTGTGACTATTTATATGAACATTAAGTCAGTTGTTCACATGACTATAGTCATTTGTTATTGCTCTGGCACAAAATGCACAGAGTAAACCTTGCAGATCAAAATAATTTACATTAATTTGTTTTGAGTCATATTACTCACAAATGCAACTATAGATGTAGGCTAGATGGGGAACAATACAATTTCTTTTAGAACAACCAAATGCAACCTGTGACAGGTGAGGATATCACAGCAGATTGCTGTAGAGAGGGGGGGCTGCGTCATACCAAACGATTTTTCCCTCATTGCATTACAAGAGAGGATAACAAGTGTGATGTTAATAAAATGTTGTGGCCAGACAGAAAGGAGACTGGATTACCCGTGAGGTTGATGATTTTGCTGTTGTGTATCGTTTTTTGTACAAGCTTTCTTTGTGTATTTACAGTTGGCTGGGGTGTACATACAATGAAGAAGTATTATTATAGTGTGTGCCATGGCTGACATCAATACCATTCAGCGGCCTAAATATACAATATTAGCAACAATATCACAGAAGCATCACACGTTCAGAGTACAATGCCATTTGACAAGATGTCTTTGCATTTTGACTGTCTTGGTCTAAGCAATGATAAATTACAATGATTTATTCATTGACATTTGAAACAGGAGTTCATTATTTTGGTTGAGTCTTTCAATCACATTTTGAATGTCACACAGAGTGATGTGCTGAATGGTGTGACTTTTCCGGAAGTTTTAATAATTGTAATGTAAATGTAAATGGACTTTAGTGTTTTTTTAGTCTTAACAACGCTTTTTTTTCAGGAACCAGTCACACACTGTGGCCAAGGCGGCGATTGAGAAAGACACCTGCCCATCAGATAAACACTCACACACATTTATGTGTAAATGACCTTAGGATTGCACCTTCAACCTTCTGATTGGCAGCCAACAGCTCTACCACTGAGCCCCAGCCATAAATAACTGTGTTTCAGTAAATGTAATAAAAGTGATTGAGAAAAACTATAATATCACCATAAAAATTGTTATTCATCGTTATTCATCAAACATGACTGAAATATTAGTATAAGTCATGACGGCATAAATGTGATTCTCCACATCATGTTGCCATGGATTTTCCCCCCTGTGCTTCCTGCTGTGAGAAATGTTTCCTTCCATCTGCTGATTACTTTCTTTTTTCCTTCTCAGCCTGACCACTTGTCTTATTCTTCTTTGTCCAGCTTCATTTGTCTCTGACATTCCTCACGCCGCCGACATTAACTCTCTAAGGACTAAATCACTTGTCCTCGCTCCATCTTTCCGCCCACGGGCCTCTGACGGCAGCCTACATTTCTCACTGAGGGAAACTCGTCCTGGAAGGGGTTGTCAAGACGACTGTTTATAACGGTGACTGTAGTGACACTGCGGCAACCAAAGACTCTAGTTTATTTGGGGTTCATTAGTGTTGGAGGCAGTGGTTGTAATGTCAAGGAGCTGGAGAGGAGCTCCAGGCAACAAGCATCTTAGTGTGTTTAGAAAAGTTTCAACCTGAGCTGGAGGACAGTTTGCTGACGTTCAGTTTATCCACACAGACTCATCCCTGTGTGTCTGCACCCTCAACATCAATAAAACCACACAGCCACATTTTTGTGAATTCCTCTTTGTCAGACGCATGAATCTCTCCGAGAGGAACGGGGCGGATTAGACCAGAAAATAGAAAAATGATAATCCCTCAATCGAATTTCATCCTTCTTTTCAAAACACTGGCTTATATAAAGAGTTCTTGCGAGTGTACAGTACACCTCCTCCACTGTCACAGGAGGCTATTTGGGATTGTGTTCACACAAATAAACCCAAAAATGTTTGATGTTTTTCACTCCGCAGACACAAAAATGACATGTCAGAGAGATGACGGTGCTGACGTTTGTTTCATGAGCAAATCAGAAGCTCCGCTTTGAATGGAATTTGAATGTTGTGACTCTTAAGCCTGTGGGAGGTGTGTGTGTGTGTGTGTGTGTGTGTGTGTGTGTGTGTGTGTGTGTGTGTGTGTGTGTGTGTGTGTGTGTGTGTGTGTGTGTGTGTGTGTCAGGGGGCTTTATAAAGAGGTCTTGAGGTCGAACCTGAACTCAGTTTAGTGTCTGATCATTAGAGGAGCTGCTGTCACCAACACGGGCATTGTAAGTAGAGAGATCATCACTTATTGAGGCTTAAAGTGTGATTTTTGTGATTTATTTAGTTTTGGGCATATTTATGTAATGGGTTTTTTCTTCCATTCTGTTAAAGATTACTTGTGTAAATGTATGCTCAACTTGTCCGTCGGTGTGGAACAAAATGCTTTGTGATTTTGTCAGACAACACAATTTTCTGTCAAAGTTTGTAAGTATGACTTTATAGGTCTGTGTGATATAGTAAGTAATAGATACATATGTCAAATTGAATAGGAGTTTCCAGAATATTTGTTGTATGTCAGATTAACACAAAGTCTTTTTAAGGAAAGGAAAATTGATGAATAGAAGATCAGAGAAGTTTCTGTTTTTTTTGTGGATTCTGTTGATTAACTGAAGGCTGGCTGTACTGTCTGGTCTGGAGATATTAGCGACCTGGGGGGATTATATTTATATTCAATGGGGGATATTCATCCTTTTTAGGCACTAATCAAGTCAAGTTGTGTTTGTCATTACTTACTAAAGGACAACACTGAGGTTTTGCGCAGGGTGAAATGGGAAAATAAAATGGCTGAAAAGTGTGTGTTTTGTTTTTTGTAAGGTGCTCCTGCTTAGAGGCACAACATATTAGTATTACATAGTATTATATGTATCTCTGCTATACAAAAGTATACTTATTAAGGTTTGTCTATTTTTGGTAAGGAAATTAGAGTAACTCAACTAGTGGATGATACAGCTCTGTTTTTGAGTGACAAGCATCAGATTGAATATGTTATATCCCTAACTGACCAATTTTCAGCTGTTTTGGATTTAACACTTAACAAATTTAAATGTGATATTTTATGTCTGTATCAGACTGAAGAGGAAAAAAAATGTAATATACCAGTTAAAAATGTATAAAATGTTAAGGTATTCATATCTGCAAGGACTATATGGAACGTCAGCAACTTCTTTTTTCATCTAAATTGAAGAAGACTAAAATGATACTGAATGTATGGCTTCAAAGATACATTTCTATTTTAAGGAGGATTCTTTTATTAATGCAGAAGGGATTTCTAGATTTGTCTATGCTGGCCTCTCTCTCAATGTCCATGATATGTAAAGACAAATACCTTATTTACGAATTTTGTATGGAAAAACAGACACTATCATTTAAAAAAGCAGAGCTCTCTGGCTCTAAGGATGAAGGTGGATTTGAACTTCTATACTTTTTGGACTTGAATTCCACCTTCAAGGTAAAATGGCTGAAGGAACCAGAGTCTTTGTGGTACTTTATTCCCAATAACATTTTTAATAGTGTAGGAGGTCTTACATTTTTGTTGAATTGAAGCATATTTTAAGATTCCCGTTAAAACTATCCCATTTTTATCAACAAGATCTATTAGCACGGAAGCTGTGTTATTCTCATAACTTTTCTCCACACAAGTCTATCCTGTGGAATAATGAATGCATTACTAAGAGGAACAAGTCACTCTATTGTGTTATATATTATTATGCTATATTAATGGATCGATATAGATATTATCTTCGTAAAGGATTTTTTTGATTGTAATAGCCAATTACTTAACTCTGAATCCTTTCTCAGAGAGAATAACTCAGTTTTCAAATCTATCCCTAATGGCATATTAGAATTAATGAAAAGTTATAAAAAAATGAAGTTCCTGGTATTAATTTTACTCTTTGTATAAATGGTATGGATATTATGAGCAGAAATTGTACTAATAAGCACATTAGAAAATGCTTTCTAAATTTAAAGAAAATAACACCTCGTGGAAGAATTCTCTGTAATTCTCATTTTGATGATATTAACTGGCATAGAACGTGGCTTGTTCTTTTTAGATATTGTATCTCGAACAAAGTGAGGAAATTACATTTGAAAATATTGCATAATAAATATCCTACAAACTTATTTACATTAAAATTCATCCCAGTTGACAAGTATTGTAGTTTTTGTAAGACAGAACAATAATTATTAACTCATCTTTTTATGGTTGTTCATTTTGTATTACATTCTGGAAAAGTTTTGAAATTTTTATTGTATCTAAAACAACACATACAATAACACTAAGGGAAACATATTATTACATATTTTGAATGTAACAAAAGAAATGTATGTAATATTGTTAATCTTTTTATTTCATTGCGGAAGTTTTATATTCATAAATCAAAATTTTCAAATTCAAAACCCTGTTTTAAACTATTCAATATTGAAATTGACATATTTTTAGTCTCTTAAATGAGTAACAAATAAGAAAGCTATAACTATATCTGATATATATATATATACTCCAAACTATTTAATCAAGGTCAAGGTCAAAGTTTATTTCTATAGCACATTTACAAACAGATAGTACTGCCCCAAAGTGCTGTACAAATACAGAGAACAGCATAAGATAAAAAGCAGAATAAATAGCAACAAAAAAAACTTCTAAAACAGAATATGCCAAAAACAATAAAACAGACAACAGATCAAAACTATGCTTAGAGCAGTAACAACAATAAAATGTCACAGCTCATCTTATGTTTAAAGCCAGTGCAAAAAGATGGACTTTGGACCTGCTACTGAAAAAGCTCTGTCCCTTCTGGTTTTCAGTCTGGATCTTGGACAGTCTAAAAGGAACTGAAGGTCAGCGGACCTAAGTGCTCTGATATGCAAAATCTGCATATCAGATAAATATGATGGTGCCAGCCCATTAAGAGATTTAAGAACAAACAATAATCTTAAAATGGATTCTAAAAACGACAGGCAGCCAGTGGAGAGACAACAGTACAGGGGTGATGTGGTCACTGCGTCTTTTTCCTGTCAGTAGGCGTGCAGCTGCATTCTGAACTAATTGTAATCGGCAAACTGAAGACTGATCAAGGCCATAGTACAATGAGTTACAATAGTCCAGGCAATTTGTTGGCTAGGGGGCAGGTATGGCTTGACCTTCCCAAGAAGTCTGAGCTGAAAGAAGCTTGCTATGTTTCTCGAGTTTAAAAGAACTGTCAATAAAAACACCAAGACTTTTTAAAAATGGGCAGCAGTTTGAGGATATTGGGCCAAGAGCACTGTTAAAACCAAAGACATCAGGCTCCCCAAAAATTACAACTTCAGTTTTTTTGTCATTTAAGTTTAAAAAATTCAGTAAAATCCAGTCTTTTACTTCATGTACAGATTTTCTCAGTGTTTCAACTGAGTTTGTTTTGGTATTCAAAGGTAGGTAAATTTGGACGTCATCTGCGAAGCAATGAAAGGAAATGTTTGAATCCCAAATGATAGATCCCAGGGGCAGCATATACAGCGAGAACAAGACTGGGCCTAAAATTGAGCCTTGAGGCACCCCACTCTCAATTGGAGCTTTGATTGAGTAAAAAGGCCAGAGAGTTACAGAAAAAATCCTGTCTGTCAGATATGACTGAAACCACTTCAGAGCTGTGCCTTTAGTGCCTGCAGAGGACTCAAGTCTTGACAATAAAATCCTGTGGTCAACTGTACCGAATGCTGCAATCAAATCTAAAACCACTAGCAAAGCAAAGCTACCAGAATCAGAAATTCGGTTCCTAAGTCTGTCACTTTTTATTTATATATTTATTTTTTATTTTGCTCTCTTCATAGATCTGTTTATATTGTACTTACACTTATTTAATTGGTCTCATATTATATGAGTTGCTATTATTTTTCTCTACAATCTTATGTTATAAGATGCAATGACTGAATGTTTGTAATTTGATTTATAATAATAAAAAAGTACTTATTTTCCTGACTTTTTTCCTTTGCTCTTTTTTTGGTGGGTGACTGCACTTCTTCAGAACTCAAAAAGTTATTCAAATATGACAGCAAAACGAAAAGTCTTTCTTTGAACTGGCCACAACTAGTATACATAGGTAACCAATAAAGAGGAGTTGCAATTAGATATTTCTTTAAATTCTTCTTTTACATAAAGAGTTTTGATGTGAGTGTTTCTTGCTTCTTCTTTTTTTCAGAAGATGCAGATGTCCCACAGGCCTGTGCAGTTGCTCGCTGTCCTGCTTCTCGCCATCTTTACAACCGGCCAGTGTCAACAGAACGAGAGGTGAGACTCCCGTCGTCGTCTAATTTACAACGTTTAACATTGTGTAAAGTTGTGAATGAATTTAAATTGCTTTGACACAAAAAGTGGAGTTACTTTATAAATATTGAAAATTTGGGGTAGCTCAGTCCGTAGGGCGTTGGGTTGGGAACCGGAGGGTTGCTGGTTAAAGTCCCCGTAAGGACCAAAAGTATGGAGTGTGGCACCATTCATGTGATTCATGTGGTTTTCTAGGCTAGGTATGAGCAATACCAGAGGGAAATTGGAGAATTTGGATAATGGAGAAAAGAAGGATAAGGTGACGCTCCAACATTATTATTATAATTGATTTTATTTTTAAATCCACTTTGTATGGACTCTGAGTTTTTCTTTATAGATTTTAGGTAAAGGGGCAGCAAAGAAACAAGATCCAGGTCTGATTTCAACTCTACTAATTCCTACTGCTGTTATTTTCCTGTCTATTGGTATGTGAAATAAAAGCTGCCTTCAGGGTCTCCCATAGTAAGCAGGGGGGGAAGTTTCATCACTTGTGTTTGTCTCCAGAAAAAGTCCACGGCCTGGGGAATAATTTTACAAAAAATGGCATCAGCTAACAAAGTAGGATCTAGTTTTCAGATGTTGTATTATTCATCTAATTGAGAGGTAAGTTAAAGTAGACATCTTAGTGAAATTACTGGTATTCATAATGAAAGCTATTTGCCTTACAATAAAGTAACCAATAGCCTAAGTAAAAATAAAAAGAAACACAAGTGAAAAAAAAAAACATTTCAATGTATGTATTGAGTATTGGTAATCTTTCTGGCCTTTTTTCTTTTTTGTTGCTTATGTAGGCTACAAAAGGGCGGCTGTGGCTCAGTGGTTGATCAGTTGCCAGCCAATCATGGTGGTTCAATCCCTGGCCCTTCAGTCCCATGTTGAAGTGTCCTTGGGCAAGACACTGAACCCCGAGTGTAAATGTGTGTGAGTGTTTATCTGATGAGCAGGTGGCACCTTGTACGGCAGCCTCTGCGCTTTGAGTAGTCGTTAAGACTAGAAAATTGCTGTATAAAAACAGACCATTTACATTTACAAAAGGGGGTAATTGGGTTCAACATTGTTTGGGGGAATGAGGGAGTCACGTAATAAAAAAAGTGACCAAAACGGGTTTTTTACATGGTTGACGGGAAGACAACACAGGGGTTAAACCAGATTGTTAAGCTTAACTCTCTGTTGCTCTGAACATTTTGAAAGATATGAAATAATGGATGGGTCTCCCTATGTCTATTTTTACCCAGGATTAATTTTGTGAGCTCTATGCTACCTCTTTACCCTACTTCTGTATCTAAATTTATCTGGAAAGAAAAACCATGTATCCCCAGTTCCCCACATTATTATTGGTCCTTTGTGTTGAGACCCCTCCTTACCTGGTTCAACCCAGACATGTCTGTTTGCTGGCATACCTTAGACAATGCTATTACAGAGCCTTGTTCACTCCATGACGTTCTTTTTGCCAATATCTCCAATAAATAGTGCCAGATATGCTTTGGCCCCATTATCTCTTATCTTATAAACACTTGGAGATTGACTTTTTCTCCATTATTCAACAATACCTCACTCCTGATTGGTGTGAGGCCTATAACAGCTCCTCAGTGGGAGCAGAAGTGGGTTCATTGTCTAAAAGACATTTTTAGCGAGGTTGGCTTGTTACCCTTTCTGACTTACACAACATGTTCAGTCTACCACATTCCTCTTTTTTCTTTTACCTTTAATTAAGATCAGCACTCAAGGCATACGGTGTCCCCTTGCAGAGAGCTCTGCCCATCTATCCTATCCGGAAGTTATTTACTATGCAGCTAAAGACCTGTGGTATAGTATGAAGACTTTATCAGTTCTTGGTGATATCTGGCCATTTTGGCCTTCCTATTGAGAGGATCTGGGTATGTGATTGCCCAGGCCTGAATAAAGCAATCCAGACCATCAGCAGATTCGCAACACTTTCATTCATAGGACAGATCTTACCCTACGTTCTACCCACTAAAAACTCAAGGTACATATCTTCACATTATCTTGAATTGCTCTCCTGTTAGTCAGTTCTAGAACACTATTTCCAAAATATCTGCCCTGATTAATGACTCTGTACCTGTTACTGTCAATGTTTTGGCAATAATGGATGGGTCTCCCTATGTCTATTTTTACCCAGGATTCATTTTGTGAGCTCTATGCTACCTCTTTACCCTACTTCTGTATCTAAATTTATCTGGAAAGAAAAACGGCCGCGACTTAAGATGTATCCTCTACAAAGAAGGAAAGAGGATGGTGGCGTCTCAGTTCCCCACTTTAAACATTATTATTGGTCCTTTGTGTTAAGACCCCTCCTTACCTGGTTCAACCCAGACATGTCTGTTTGCTGGCATACCTTAGACAATGCTATTACAGAGCTTTGTTCACTCCATGACGTTCCTATTGAGAGGATCTGGGTATGCGATTGCCCAGGCCTGAATAAAGCAATCCAGACCATCAGCAGATTTGCAACACTTTCATTCATAGGACATATCTTACCCCACGTTCTACCCACTAAAAACTCAAGGTACATATCTTCACATTATCTTGAATTGCTCTCCTGTTAGTCAGTTCTAGAACAATATTTCCAAAATATCTACCCTGATTAATGACTCTGTACCTGTTACTGTCAATGTTTTGATTCTGAATGATCTGTCAGCCCTCCAGCCCTCTAAAACTCTAAAATGTGCTGTTTTTTTGCTGAACTTAAGGCAGCCAAGAGAATGATTGCAACCCATTGGAAACCACCTCATGACTTGTTTATTCATACTTGGACACTTTCCTTTCTAATAAATGGAACCCCAGGAAAGACTTTGGACATGGCCTATGAGGCTACATGTATTTTGATTCTGACTCTGTATTTTGGATCAAATGTCTGATTTCTGACCTGTCCTCACCCTGCAGTCGGCGAGCTGTGACCGAACACCAGCTGATGCACGACCGCGGACGAAACATCCAGAGCCTCAAGAGACTCATCTGGCTGTCCAGTGCCATTGAGGCTCCCACACTGCCCAGACTCGCTCTGCTGCTTTTAACCCCACAAAGGTTCTGAATCTGCCTCTGAATCCAAAGCTGGTCCCTGCTGCAGGGCTCCCCCAGCCCAACCGGGTGGAGAGCCTTGTGAGAGACTTCTTTAATCCCTACCTGACTCAGCAGCAAGACAGTGAGGCGTAACATCACTTTAATGCAGAAACATCAAACTACCGTACACTTATTAAATAAATGATCTGTGTTCATCATTGTTTGTCCTTAGTGCCACGACATTCATTCAGCCAAAGACAAATCCAAATGTCTTCAAGCGTTTAGAAGCAGATTACATTTTTAGCTTTGTTCAGTTTAAGCTTCCTGAAGGTACAGTTTATGTACAACATTAAGCTTACATTGAGAGCTGATAATACAACCAACACATTTAAATGTTTTCAAGCATGGGGGCGATTCACAATTTAAAAAAAAATGTTTTTCCTACAATAAACAGCAACAACAACTTGTTGGTCTAGAGCAGGGATCTTCAACAGGGGGTCGGGACCCCTGGGTATCCTCAGAGTAAATGCAGTCAATGTCAATTTTAATTTTAATTTACAGAAAACACTGTTCCAAACAGCTCTGTTGTAGTCCAGCTTTTACTTCCGTGGAAAACGTGCGTCACTTTGTAACAGTCATTATAATGCTCGCCTAGCTGCTAGCGTGGCACGCCCTCATACTCTGCTTCTCGTAGTCCTTACCTAGCTACTGCGCATGTGCAATTCCCAATGAAGATGGAACAGAAGTGAGATGCCTCACTCAGTAGTTAACAGAGCAGAGAGCTCAACACATAGGGTGAAAAGAGGAGCTGCAGCAATGTGCAGTACAAAAATAGGGTGTTTTTTCAAATTAAACCATGTAAACCTATTCTTATATAACCTCTAAATACAATTATGAACCTGAAAATGAGCATAATATGAGCACTTTAACATGAATCTAACATGTTTATAGCAAATATAATAAATCCCTACTGTGTACTGGCCTATAGGTAAGGTAGTCACTTTTAATTCATTCATTAAATGATTCACTGTGCCGCATGTGTGTTTAACATTAAAACATGATTTATAAAATCATGCCAACAATATTAGAAAAAAAGTCAAATCTGAACACCTATTGAAGCAGAGACGATACATCGTCCAGAAACCCTTTTTTCAATCTGTCCCTCTTAAAGTTTGTTACATTTGCTACAAGATAGCCATAATATAAAAAGTAAAAGCTGAGTGAATTCATATATCACCCAGCACTGCTACTACTATACTTATATTTGCGGCATCTTTTCAGTTTAAACATTGAAGCATGTGTTTCCAGTTCAGGTTTTTTCAAGTTTAACCTACAAATGTACACAGTCAGCCAATAGAAATAGACGCACATTGCGTAGTGTAAGATTATATCCGGTGTATAGGCTACTTTTGTTCCTTGAAATAATCTACTGACTACTTTTATTTAATAGTGACTCTGCAGCGCCAGTGAGTGAAGTCTGGCAATGCAAGACTAAATAATGACTGAATCAATTTCACTTCATTCATTCAGAGTGTAGAGCAGTATGTAGTCAGAATTTTCAGACTAGATACCTTTCGCTGTACAATTCATGAACAGCTACCAAGTGTGTGATTGATTCACATTGTGCATGTTTAAATATATTATTTGAATCCCTGTAATTTAATATCGTGAAAATTGATATTAAACTTTGTTGATGCAGGGATGTGGTCTGTGTGCAACATTTTTGTCTAGCTCACCGTTTGCTAAAACCCCCAGTCAAATAACCTTCACTGTAGACTTCAGTTTCTGGTACCTCCCAACATGAACAGAGAATGTGCTTGTTGCAGGAATTCATTTATCGGAGAGTAGGAACATGAACATGATGAAAGAAATGAAATGATTAGGGATAACAAGTGCAGGAGTAAATACATACTGCAGTGTGGTCAAAGTGGACAAGGCAGAAGATGCTTTGGTCTGCTTGATGAGAACAGGACTGATGAGGAAAATCTGAGATACTGGACACTGTAAGAGTTTTCTAACTCCAGAAGGTGTCAGGAGTGCAACATTAAGGATGCAAGCTGCAGTTAAAACCCAACAAAAAGAAGCAGAAGCAGCAGCAGCAGCAGCAGCAGCAGCAAAAGAAGAAAAAGAAGAAGAAGAAAAAAAAACTGAAGCTACGCGAGATTTACGTGATGGCTAAAGTGAACTAGCTTGCTTTGACAACCACAGTGACTTACACCGGTCGTGGGGATCCACCTCCTGCTGCAAACGTCCCTTCGGTGGTCTATAAGTCATAGAGAGAAACTTTAAAGCTAACCATCCACAGAGGAGTCGTGTCTGCCGGATTGAAGCGCCCCCACCTCCCCTCGGACTGCCCACGGCTCTTGTCCTTTAACCGGCCAGGTCAGTTCTGAAGCTCGCCAGCTGTCTTTGGTGTAGCTAACTCATATATATGTAGCTAGCTAACTAGTCAAGCTAGCTTAAACTAGCCGCAGTCATCCGGGAGGTGTCAATAATATACTCTAGTTTAGTTAATATCTTAACTGGGTGATGATATTTTCAGCAATGTAGCTAAGTATGGAGAAATGATAACAAGCCAATAGCAAGTGAGTGACTTTAAATTACCAAACTGACACAAGTCTTCCGTAGCTACCACTCCAGCAATTGCTAATCTTCCTATGCTAATAGCGAGTGTGCTAGCCAGCATTAGCAGATCGCTGAAGAAGCAAGTTGTTTTGCTATCGTCAGTAACTCATGCTTTGCTGACAGTCACAAGAAATAGTTTAGTAACACAGACACGGTCCATTAAGTTGATCTTTCATACTGTCTTTGATGTATACAATGGCAACAGTTGGTTGATTAAACCCCGTTAATGTTAAACTCTGCAGATAATGGTTCCTTTGGTATTGGTGTCATAGGTCATATGTGCACTCCTGATCTAATAAAAAGTAATCAGTAGTACTAACAATAACACGTGGCAGTTTAGGGTAGTTTCTGATCATTTTGGTGGTGACTGACAGTGGTGGAAAGTAACTAAGTACATTTACTCAAGTACTGTACAATTTTGAGTAACTACTTTACTTTAGTATTTACTTTATTTTTGCTTCTATTCCACTAGCTACATTTCAGAGGCAAATATTGTACTTTTTACTCCACTGTTTATTTGATCACTTTAGTTACTTTGCAGATTCAATATAATATTGTAGAAACAGTCAAGAAATAAATTATGTATTATTATTGATAAAGATAAGACTTTATTACTCTTGCATTGCAAGAGCCATCACCACAAAACTGTGGAATAATACATTCAAGGATAGGAGGGAAAAAAAACACTGTTGTTTGCATTTCTTTAAACCAATCACAATCGTTTTGGGCGGCGTCAAGCATCGGACACCTCGAGCTGGGCTTGGTCTACAAATAGTTTCAGGAAGGAACTTGTTTCAGTCTAACATTTGCACCCTGCAAAAGAAACCTGTTTTCGTACTGTACAGTATTGTGCTATTGTCACAGGACAGTATTGTGATATTGGTTTCTTGCTCCTGGGTATTGTCCAGCCTCATCCAGCCCCACTGTGGATCTTTAGACCCAACGGCAGGACAGTGGCAGAGGCGGAGCCAGAGCCAGAGCCATCGGGGACCAGACCAGCGGGCAGAAGGGCTCCATGAGCGCCACAGGGCAGCAGCAAGTGGGGGGCCTGCGTTCTCGCCGAGGCCTTGGCCGGGACAAGGACCCTGGGCAGGGAATGGGCATGGAGGCAGCCTGCTGGCTGGCCCCCCGGAGTGCTGCGCAGGCTGATCGAGTTGCCCTCTCCCCCCCTGTCCCGACATCAGCTCAAGAGACTGGAGGAGCACAGGTAACAAGCAGTCCTGCTCTGATAACTGAGAAAAACTGAAATAAAACCGCATGTGGTGTTATTTCATCTTATGTTAATTGAGTTTTTCTAGGTTTGTGGTTAAGCAATGATATGTATGGAACTATTGCCATTACTCCCCTATTACAATGCAAATATTTGTTGTGCTTAATGTCAAGTACAGCAACAGCAGAAGATTTGGATATTTCTATTTGCATTTACCTGCTACTTGTCTAAATTTAAAGTTGATGTGAAGTGACCTAAATCGTTTATGTAAAAATGTTTTTTTGCTTTCAAGAGCAAAACGACAAACCCACTTCTTCCCATTTCTTTCATACACAGATTATACTGAGCGCTATTTTTCATTAATAAAAGTGTCTTTGGTCGAGTGTAAATGTACACAGTTTGGCAGACTGAGAGCACATTTACCAGACAACATCCAAGATTAACCTTTAGTTCTCTTGTAAAGTTACAAAATTATCCTTGACCATCTACCGCTGAGGTGACAGCTTTCATAGTAGCTGATGAAATCAATGGTTGCCTGCTTAAGCTGTCACTTGCTCTACTTGTTGAGAAACTGTAAGTTATAATTAAAATGGCAGCTCTTGCGATTTGAATATAAAAACAAGAAATACTTCAGCCCTAATTATCAGCCAGTCTTCGTCACAACTCTAATATTGTGCCACCATTATCACTATTTCTGGGAGGTTAAAGTCACCCGGTCCTCACCTGGCTGTTGTCGGTCCCTGCAGGTACAGCAGTGCAGGACGCTCTCTGCTAGAGCCTCTGATGCAGCGTTACTGGGAATGGTTGGTGGGACGGGTTCCTTCCTGGATTGCTCCCAACCTCATCACCATCATCGGCCTGGCCACCAACGTCTTCACTACCCTCGTGCTCATCTACTACTGCCCAACTGCCACTGAACAGGTTAGTCATCACTGTGGAACATCTTTCTACTGGATGCTCTTTATGTTAAAATGTTTTAAACATGCTTGAATTTGTGTTTTCATTCACCAGTTAACTCCAGTGTCTGTTTTTGGATCTCTATTAAGCTACTGTCAATGCAAATGTGTCCTGTTAAAGGATTTCCAGGAAAGCTCTGCAGTAATTTTATGTGAATGTTTTAAATGGTACGTTAACAGGGATTTTTGTGTCTGTTTATATTGCTCAGATGCCTGCTGTTGGCAATATCTGATTACAAGAGAACCAGACACAGCAACAACAAGGGATCCCTGATTAGGGTTGGGAACCAAGATCACTTTTTTGAAGAATAAAAGTTTCAGTGCAGTGTGAGAAATTAATAATTTTATAGTTTGTACGGACAGGTTTGGGAGGGGAGAGGGAGGTGTTTTATTTTGTGTAGTGTGTAAAATCTAAATAAATAACTAAATGTTCTAAGTAAATAGGATAAATGTGTTTGGAATAATTTTACAACCGAAATAATTTTTTTGTTTTTTTGTTGTACAGAGGGTTCCAAAAAAAGGTAATGGAAAAAAACGGTACCTAACCCTGATTTTGACATAGGGTACACACACTGTATTGTGATTTCATGTATTGATTTGTATAGCTAAAGTCACCTGGTCGGACGAGATCTGCTTCAGCTTGTTTTGTGTTTCGGGTGTCGCGATGGAGTGACCCCTGTTCTATATGAATGTGCTTCAGGCTCCTCTCTGGGCGTACCTGCTGTGTGCTGTGGGCCTGTTTATCTACCAATCATTGGACGCCATTGATGGGAAGCAGGCCAGACGCACCAACAGCAGCTCTCCGCTGGGCGAGCTGTTTGACCATGGCTGTGACTCCCTCTCCACCGGTCTGTTTTCTCCTGTTTGACTTCGTTCCACCATGTCTCAGTGAATCTGAAGCCTTTTTTCTCAATATCTGTTTATTGGTATTTCAGATAAGAAACAAACAGTAAATACTGCATACATATTGTCTAAAATATTATAAAAAAAAATTCTACTTAAACAGGCACAAAAAACAATAGGTCCTGTACAATAATAAACTGTTTAGATATTAATCAAAGTACAAAGCTGCTTCACATACAGTAGTTATTATTGATATCTCACATTAGGTTGTTATCGTAGCAAAGAGTTAAGAGCATACAGTATTTTGCCTAGCCTCTACTACATAATCATTGGTTATGAAAGGTTACCAAGTCTCATGAAATGTCTCACTGGTACCTTGAATGTAGTTTTTCCAGTTTTACTGTAGGTGTTGTATAACGTCTTTGGTCAACATAAAAAGCCGGAGGTTGTTCCCGTTTCCATTTCAATAGAATAAATCTGCACGCCAAAAGGGTTATGAACCTTGCCACCGTGAAAAGTGGGACTGTCCTCTCCCCAGTAAGGCAAGGCAAGGCAGCTTTATTTGTATAGCACATTTCAGCAATAGGGCAACTCAAAGTGCTTTACACAAAACCAGGTAACAAAAAACAGATAAAACACAAATATAAACAGTTAAAAATAAAAACATTAAAACAGATAAAACCCTAACCCTAACCCACTTGAGACTATCTTCACACTAATTAGTCCATTTTAGTGCTGCCTTTTGTGATCACCCTTAGTGTCACTACCCTTCACGACTCTATTTTTTAGAGACGTTACCTTTCGTCTCCGTGGACTCTTCACACTAATTAAGCCAATCTAGTGCTGTCTTTCGTGTCTACTTAACGACCGTCTTTGTGCAATTTTCAGATCTTTCGACACTACACATTCACACTTTTTCTTTGAAGTGTTACCTTTCGAGTCTCTCTTTCTCTGTATTACACAAATACTCCAAATACAGCCAGCACTGTGCCAGGTTCCACCTTGTGTCCCAGAATGACAGAGTTTTAAGTACTGAGTTTTCAAATACTGGAGAATTTTGGCCATGATGGAAGCCCTTTATTTGAACACTGCTGGTGTTCATGTGTTTGTCTCTGCAGTGTTTGTGGTGTTGGGAACCAGTATAGCAGTGCAGATGGGCACCAACCCGGACTGGATGTTCTTCTGCTGCTTTGCTGGGATGTTCATGTTCTACTGTGCCCACTGGCAAACATACGTGTCAGGAACACTGCGCTTTGGCATGTGAGTCAACAAAGCTGTTTTTTAAAGCATAAACATCATTTCCAGCCATTTGGCTATTAAATCTGCTAATTTTAGGAGTTACAATTCAGTCCTAAGCAGGTTAGGAAAGTGTTATTTTTCAATATTTCCAGTTCACGGATTCCACAAAAGCTTTTTTAAGTACATTAAAAATGCATCAGTATTTAATGGTATCTTGAAATTTAGTTTGGTCTGTAATTAATAATGGAGAAAATAAGGCCAGAAACTATAAATTATAAACAAAAAAACAGTCATACAACATAAAGGTTTCTGATTTTGATGGCTTCCACAAGCCATCAAAATCATTAAAATGTTAAAGTACAAATACTAATATTCAAATTCCCTGTCCGTTAGTAGGAATGATTAAAAACAACCTGAGAAATTATAACTACGGCCACATTTTGAATAATGACAGAGGGTTGTGGGCCCAGAAGAGTGACGTTCTCTTCTTAGTATGCAGATTACATGTAAATCAACCTCTCCTTGCCCCAACCCGTCAAACTTCTCCCCTCCCCGCCAAAACGGTGACAGAAGTTGAAAAAAGATTGGAAAAAATTGACATTGAAGTGCCATGAAGAAGAAAAAAAAGATTTTTGAATGAAGATTGTCCCATAAGACAAAAAATATCCCCTCAAAATCATTTTTAATGCCTGTTTTTTCCTTTTTCAGTGCCAGTGTTTTTCTTTTACAATGCCAAATTTTAATTTCACCCTGGTATCCTGCTCTGCCTTTGAGAAAATGAAAACTCAGATGGGCTGAGATGGAATCTTGCTCCTTATGAGGTCATAAGGGGAAAGGTTACCTCCCCTTTCTCTGCTTTGCCTGACAAGAGAATTTGGTCCACCCATGAGAGAGAAAGAGAGAGACATCATTGCTTTCAAACGAGCAAAGTGGCAGTTGGTCAAGGCCACCGAGATGCAGTATTAGGGGACCACTAAGGTCTATATAAAAGAGACTTCAGATACAGTATTAGGGGACCACTAAGGTCTATATAAAAAGAGACTTCAGATACAGTATTAGGGGACCACTAAGGTCTATATAAAAGAGACTTCAGATACAGTATTAGGGGACCACTAAGGCCTATATAAAAGAGGCTTCAGATACAGTATTAGGGGACCACTAAGGTCTATATAAAAGATACTTCAGATACAGTATTAGGGGACCACTAAGGTCTATATAAAAGAGACTTCAGATACAGTATTAGGGGAGCACTAAGGTCTATATAAAAGAGACTTCAGATACAGTATTAGGGGAGCACTAAGGTCTATATAAAAGAGACTTCAGATACAGTATTAGGGGACCACTAAGGTCTATATAAAAGAGACTTCAGATACAGTATTAGGGGACCACTAAGGTCTATATAAAAGAGACTTCAGATACAGTATTAGGGGACCACTAAGGTCTATATAAAAGAGACTTCAGATACAGTATTAGGGGACCACTAAGGTCTATATAAAAGAGACTTCAGATACAGTATTAGGGGACCACTAAGGTCTATATAAAAGAGACTTCAGATACAGTATTAGGGGAGCACTAAGGTCTATATAAAAGAGACTTCAGATACAGTATTAGGGGACCACTAAGGTCTATATAAAAGAGACTTCAGATACAGTATTAGGGGACCACTAAGGTCTATATAAAAGCATCCAAAAAACACCATGGCATGAGACCTTTAAGCTAACTATGTTAATCGGTTATCCATTACTTTCAGATACTTAGTTCTACAATGTATTCATTACTTTTAGCTACCTGTTTATACTTTCTAACTAGTATCAGTGTTCAGATCCACGTCCGGCAGTGTGTCGTGGAAGAAGGCTGCAGGATGACTGTGCTGCTAGCCGTCACTAATCCTCACTTTAAACTCTCTGCTTTCTCCTCCCACTCAGCATTGATGTGACTGAGGTGCAAATCTTCATAATAATCATGTATTTGCTGGCCGCTGTGGGAGGATCTGCTTTGTGGCAGTCAATGGTAATTGTGATCGGTTCTACTTGCTTCAGATTGAGATTAGTGAGACTGATGATGCCATAATTATAGTAATGTTGTTTTGTTGCTGTGACATTCACATTTTAACTGTTTTACTGTAATTATTATCAGAAATAAAAAAATTGTCACTCTGAATGCTTTTACCACTCTCTAACATTACTCATAATGCTTTCATTGTGGATGTACTTGTAAAGGTGAACATTTAATATCAACACATCTTTTAATGTAAACTTTGCGTATTTGAGTCTAAGCTGTATTATCATTTCTTAATTTCAGTGTTTTTGATGTCTTGTTTCCTAGATTCCGATCCTAAATATCCAGATGAAAATGATTCCTGCCATCTGCACTTTTTTAGGAGCCATCTTCTCCTGCACCAATTACTTCAGAGTTATTTTTACAGGAGGTGTGGGCAAAAACGGATCCACAATAGCAGTAAGTCTGGAAACGTCTGCACATCTCCTAATAGGTTGGTGGTCAAAGAACCGGTTGATGGATGTTCTCCCAGAGCCTGACATGTCAGTAACAGGGTGGATATTGCTTATCACAGATAAATCAATATAGAAATGCTTCCAAGCAACCTCATTGCGAGATGTTCTTGCATGTAGGGGGTAGAAAACCAACTAGAAGCACAGAGTTGTTTTTGTGCCATTACCTATTCTATAACCCAAGAAAAAAACCCTCCCTGTAAGCTGCATAGTTTAGTTTAGCATATACACTGGGGAGGAAGAAACCATTTCGAGACTCACCTCACACTCACTGTTACTGTGTGTTTGTCTGTTTTGATGAGTATATGTATGAGTATGAGAGTTAACTTTGTGTAGTCCCAGTTAGCGATATCACTGCCATCAGCCCATATTTCTCCATGTGTCATGTTGGCCTGCTACAGCAAACATGTTGTTTTTGTTTTGCACTGAAATGTCCAGATTTTGACCCGAATCTATCAACAACACTATGAAATACCCTTCTACATTGGTTTTCAGCTAAAAATGTGCTTTAGGGTGTACTCTTTATTTAACAGTATTTCTGTTAGTTAGCCAAACCAAAATTTAAATTGCTACTACTGTCTGTATGCACCCCTCTATGGTTTGGGTCTATGGATGGCTATGTAGCAGTCATTCATAAATATTGTGCTACTTTTTGAATGTTATTCAATGGGTCCATGTGACCCGCTCCCATGCAACTGTAGAAACATACTGTGCTTGAGTTAATCATTTTTTTTCTTTTCCTATAATACATCTGGTACAAATACTAGCAGCTCAAAGTTTTTGAGCAAAATAAGTACATTGTTGTTGCCGCCATCAGTTCCCATTACAGATTATGCCTGTTTCTACTGACTTTAACCATGTGTGGGTTTGTTTTTGTGCCTGTGTCCTCAGGGAACCAGCGTCCTCTCTCCAGTTTTACATATTGGTTCAGTTATAATTTTGGCGATGATGATATACAAGAAGTCTGCTGTCCAGCTCTTCGAGAAACATCCATGTCTTTATATCCTGGCGTTTGGCTTTGTCTCGGCCAAAATTACCAATAAATTAGTTGTAAGTCAAGCCCACTTTTTACTGTACAAGGGGTCAAACACAATGCTGTGGTCACAGGAATAAAAACCTAAAAATGTTAAGTTGGCAATATATCATCATACTGACTGAATTATCATGGTAATCACTGTGCTTTACTGCTACTACTTTATTATGGAAAAGGACTGATGTTCATGGCCAAATTGTTCTACTGGGTGCTAAGACTCAGATAATAGTGTTACATAATATTCTTTTCAAATAGCTTTACAATTTTTAATTTCCACTGTAGAATGTAGTGTTTTGCTGAGATTTAGTAGTGCCAATAAAAGAAAACCGTTGTGTGTGACGCTGACTGTGTGTGTTTTTCCATCTGTCCACAGGTAGCACACATGACAAAAAGTGAGATGCATCTCCACGATTTAGCCTTCCTAGGACCAGGACTACTGTTCCTGGATCAGTATTTCAATAGTTTTATTGACGAGTACCTGGTGCTGTGGATTGCATTGGTAAGTACACATGATGCTAGCTTTGGATCAATGTGTTCAGGAATAGTATGTATTTGTGTGTATTATTAAGTCGAGTATGATTTTTATAAGTTGCAACTATTGCATAGTATGTCAAATTTACGAGATACCAAGGAACAATTATGAGACAGACATAAAAATATAAGATGACATGCTAAGTCAAAATTACTGAATCATAATTATGACATAAAGTTTTTTTTTTTAACAATAACTATGAGATAGTAAATCAAAATTAGGATGTATCAAAATTATAAAGTATTAAGTTAAACAACTGAGATATGACACTGATTTACATAGGGCTGGATCTGAATATTCGAGTATTTGTTCCATAGGTAAGGGATTCGATTTTTAATTTTGGGATTCTAATGCTCCAGTGAGGCGCTGGCTGCATGGGTGGGGGGACTGGTTTTAGGAAGTGGGAACAATTGAGCCTTTGATAGTTTTTTTTTAATTGTAAATTAGGTTTGACTGTGGTTGTAAAATTCTATATTCTGCCGTTTTCTAATTGACTTGCGTTGAATAGTTATTGTTTGACTGACCCGCCAAGGGACTGGTGCTACAACCTGGTACAATGCATCTCTCCTTGTTCTTGAACAAGGTTAATGTTAACTTGTGCGTTGTCCCTGTTTAAATACAATAAATACAGTGAGGAAAATAAGTATTTGAACACCCTGCTATTTTGCAAGTTTTATTTGTATGATACAGCTGCAAATAGGTATTTGAACCTGAGAAAATCAATGTTAATATTTGTTACAGTAGCCTTTGTTTGCAATTTCAGAGGTCAAACGTTTCCTGTAGTTTTTCACCAGGTTTGCACACACTGCAGAAGGGATTTTGGCCCACTCCTCCACACAGATCTTCTCTAGATCAGTCAGGTTTCTGGGCTGTCGCTGAGAAACACGGAGTCTGAGCTCCCTCCAAAGATTCTCTATTGGGTTTAGGTCTGGAGACTGGCTAGGCCACGCCAGAACCTTGATCTGCTTCTTCCAGAGCCACTCCTTGGTTATCCTGGCTGTGTGCTTTGGGTCATTGTCATGTTGGAAGACCCAGCCTCGACCCATCTTCAATGCTCTAACTGAGGGAAGGAGGTTGTTCCCCAAAATCTCATTCAATACATGGCCCCGGTCCTCCTCTCCTTAATACAGTGCAGTCGCCTTGTCCCATGTGCAGAAAAACACCCCCAAAGCATGATGCTACCACCCCCATGCTTCACAGTAGGGATGGTGTTCTTGGGATGGTACTCATCATTCTTCTTCCTCCAAACACGGTTAGTGGACTTATGACCAAAAACTTCTATTTGGGTCTCATCTGACCACATGACTTTCTCCCATGACTCCTCTGGATCATCCAAATGGTCATTGGCAAACTTAAGACGGGCCTTGACATGTGCTGGTTTAAGCAGGGGAACCTTCCGTGCCATGCATGATTTCAAACCATGACGTCTTAGTGTATTACCAACAGTAACCTTGGAAACAATACAATGTACAATGTAAATGTACAATTTTGTCTCTAGTGTCTTTGGACAGCTCTTTGGTCTTGGCCATGTTTGTAGTTGGATTCTTACGGATTGTGTGGGGTGGACAGGTGTCTTTATGCAGCTAACGACCTCAAACAGGTACATCTAATAATAAATGGAGTGGAGGTGGACATTTTGAAGGCAGACTAACAGGTCTTTGAGGGTCAGAATTCTAGCTGATAGACAGGTGTTCAAATACTTATTTGCAGCTGTATCATACAAATAAATAGTTAAAAAAAATCATACATTGTGATTTTTTGGGGGGATTATGTCTCTCACAGTGGACATGCACCTACGATGACAATTTCAGACCCCACCATAATTTCTAAGTGGGAGAATTGTGAAAATGCAAAATAGCAGGGTGTTCAAATACTTAATAAAATAAAAGGTAAAGATCGTCAGACAGTCCAGTAAAAACTCAGGTCTTTCCGTTTATGCCTGCGGCAAAAAGTTAAGTCTGAATCATCTTTTGGAGGAAAGCAACGTAACGTCAATCTGCGGTGGACAATCTTGTAACCAGAGATCAGACTCGTCTGGTCCGTGTCGCGGCGCGCTACAACAGACACGTTTTAACCCTTGTAAGGTATTCGGGTCAGATTGACCCATTTTTAATTTTTTTTGTTTTTGAAAAATGGTACAAGTTACATTTTTTCTATCTGAAAATCAATGGCCTTATGTTATTTTCTGTGATAAACATGTATTCCTGACTCAATTCAGAAATTATTCTGGATATGACTGCTTCTGTTTTTTCCATAGTGGATTTTTAACATGAATTATAACCCTTTGACAAAAACTTCCATTTTTAATTTGGTTCTAGTAGAGACTGATTGCATTCCCTAAACTTAGTATATGTTATCTCAATTGTTTGAAATTGAAATAAAGACAATATTTGTTAATAGATTATGAAGTAAAATTTGATTTCAGAATTGTTTTTAAAACCCCAAAATAAGTCACAGTCAATTTGACCCAAGGGATACGAGAGGGTCCCGAAAGTGAAGACAATACAAGGGTTAAACACTATGAAGGTGAAAAATATGAAACACTAAAGTGAAATTGTGATTTCATAAGTTGAAACTATGAGATAGTAAGTCAGAACAATGAAATGGGGAAAATTTACTTTAATTTGGCTACGTCCAAAATTATGAAATGATACATGATCAGTTTTCTTTTGGTTTCCTCGGCGTGTAGAGCTCCTGTTTGATGGTGTTTCTTTCTCTCCTGCAGATCATTTCCTTCTTTGACTTGGTACGTTACTGTGTCAGTGTTTGCAACCAGATTGCCTGCCATCTTCACATTTTTGTTTTCAAAATCAAGCCTTGTTCAGTGCTCAGTTCAGCACCTCACTGAGGACACGCCGGCCATTACTGACTCTGTCCCTTTCCCGTTAGTCACACTCCATCTTTTCGTCCCTCTGTTTACCACGCGGCAGGGGACGACCTGGTGTAAAAGTATGTGCTTCTGCCAACTGAATGTGAGGACAAATAATATACAGTATATTAAGTTACTGGAGTATTACTGTCATTGTTTCCGTTTCACCAGTGCAGAGTTTTCATCTTCTGCACCAGTAATAAGCATTCTCCTTCTGACAAACTCATGAGCAAATATTTCAGGAGAGTACAGGTGCTACTCCATATGTTCAAGGAGAGCAACTTAAATGTCTTTTAACTGTTTGTGTGCAAAGAAAATGTATATGAAATGAATCAAAACCATTTGCTTTTCACAATTATAATTTTTTAAACATTTGCATAACTTTACCTTTTTGTTATTGTAAATACCAAACTGTTATACTGTCTCTGCGTTTTCGTTTAAGTTAAAAATCCTGCTATGACACATTTATAAACCTTCATGTATATGATTTTTACATCTCCTTCCCAATACATCAGCAACAATGTGGTTTTGGAGGAAACTTGATGCCGACTACAGAATGTTGTCATTGAACAAACCTGCTAAATATGCACTGCCAATGTTGTTTGGTTAGTTTGTCAACTGAGATCACTTGTTTAAAACAACGCATGAGATTTTAATCTCTGGGTAGGGATTTTGTGTGTATTTATTGTTGGGTGTAATGTTATTTGCTAATATATTCATTGTAATGGTTTGGTTAAAGGTACACGCCACTCTTTGTTGACATAGGGCTCATCACGGTCTCACCTAGCTGTAGATTGGTGTGTCATCGCGTTTTGTGTCTCAGAGCATGCATTGTTTTAGTCCGGTGCAGCACCGGCAGTGCCACAGCTAGTAGCTTAACGTAGTGAATGGAATCCTATGTTGCCTGTTAGCATACTGTGAGTAAAAGTGAGCAAACGAGTACAAATTGCAATGTAGATTAAGACTAGACAATTTCCTAGGCAGATAATAATTTGACTATATTGGGTGAAAGCACAGTCAAAGCACTGCTGTATGGGCGCAGAGATCACGCAGCACCTTAACCCCCCCCACCCTGTCAACATGCCCAGTGTGAATAGCCGGCCTATTTTTCCTATAGTAGACGGTGAATGGCGATTAACGTGTCAGATTTTGTGAGAAACGAAGAGGATGACTTCTCAGACCGTCAAGATCCAGAAGCATACCTCTATGAACGAGAGTTTTCAGAAGAGGAGCTGCGTGCTTTGGAAATAGAACAAGAGGAGGAGATTGTGATCACTCAACAGCCCGAGGACGTGAGGCATACTGCACTCCTCAAAAAAAAATGTCAGTGTGATAAAGTCAACAGGGAAAAACGCAGAATGGACCTAATAAACAGTGATTGTTGTACACATGACACATGGTTATTTTACGGGATAGATCGACCCATATTAGATCTGTACTCAGAGTTGCTGCGTGATTTCTCTGCCAGCAGTGCTTCGGCTGTGCTTCCACCCAATATTGTCCCAGGTCAATATCTGCCTAGAAATCTTCTAGTCTTAATGGCATTGCTATTTGCTATTTGTACTCGTAATTATTATTTTTTGGCTCACTTTTACTGACAACGTGCTAACCGGGAACATAGGATTCCATTCACTACGCTAAGCTAATTAGCGGCGGCACTGCCGGTATTGCACCGGACTAAAACAATACATGCACTGAGACATGTATTGACTGAGACACAAAATGCGTTGTCTACACTTTTAGTCACTTTTATAATGCACAACAGAGAAACACAGCCACAATCAGATTTTTGTTCACACATGTAAACAAAAATATCTAAACTCAAAGGTCTACTTACTAGCATTCAGAGCGTTGCAGATGTGGATGAAAGGTCTAAAAGCAAGTAAGAATGTCTTTGGGGTCAAGAAGGAACTTTGATGCTCAGCTTTTCACACGTTTTGATAGTAAAAAAAGAGATGTATACACTCTTTTTTCACTCCACTAGCAGCCACTCTACTTTCTGTCACTTCACATTGTCTGTCTCACCTAGTATTATCCTATATTTACCTCATTGTCAACAAATCCCATGAAAAGACCACAACCATAGTGTTGGGTTTTGGTTGGGAACTGTTGAGCAAAAGAAAAATACAGAATATCATCAGACTCCTCATTTTAAACTGACTCCATGCCATGACACTTATATAAGTTTAAATCACATCACATCAAACTTTAAAATCATTTAAGTTTAAATAATTTCTTCCTGCGTTGCCGGTGGATGCCGCTACTGTTTTTAAAATGTGTCCATTGTCTGGTCGACATTGTGTTTCCCCCAAAACAACATGCTGTATATGGTGGAAGCCTTAGCGTGCAGGTGTCCCAAATTAGGTCACACAATGACGTCGCAATTTTAAGGTGGTTGGTGACTGTTGAAGACTCAAATCAATTTTTTTGTCCGACAGTTAATTAAAAATTAGTTTTATTTCAAGTGGCTGCTGCTCACCCTGCCTCCAAATCTAGCAACGTCATCTGATACTGAGTTTATTATCGCTGCTTCTGAAAAAAACCTTTGCTGATGTATTAATGTTGAGAACATGTTTGTTCTTGACAAAGATTACTTTCTTGCTTTTGCATATTGTGCCTGTTTTTTTTGTTTTTGTCGAACAACTCCATTTGCCGACACTTTACCACTAATTTGTTTCAAAAGATCAACAATGCCAAGTGTGAGCGTCATTAATTACAGCAGCTTCACAACTTTAATGTCTGAACTGAAGTCCAGGTTCAGGGTGGGTTGGTTGCAATATGAACGCTGTTAAAAAAAAAACGTGTGTTAAAGGGTCACTTCACCCAAATCACAAAAACATTTGTCCTCAAACACCTTGTGGTATCTAAAGATGGAATATTAAAGAAAGTATTATGAGATTTATACAATAAAGATATAACACTCTTACAAAAATGTTGTACATCATTAAAATGAAGTTGTAGTTCTGAGTAAAGAAAAGTTGCAATGAATAAAAAGTTGGGCTTTACGAGAAAAACATTAATGACAAAGTGATTAGAAGAATACGGTTTCAGTATTTTGGGAAAAATGTAATCTAATGAAAAAAGTAAATTGGGGAAAATACATTAGTTTAAGCCAATAAAGATATTTTAAAGAAGAAAGTTGGGATATATAAAGAATGAAGATAAACTCCACAGTTGTCTTTATGAAAAAAGTCAAAATATTACCGAAATAAAATTGTAATTCATAAGTTATGATTGCTTCCGAAATGGCACACTTGCCAATAGCAAATAAAGCAATGTTTCGACATACAGTATTTGGAGAGAAAAAAAGTTATCAGAATAAAATAATTAAAAAAGCTGCAATATTTGGAGAATACATTTTTTTTTTAAACACAGGGCTAGAAAAAGTCAAAGTAAAAGACAAATATCAAGAAAGAAGAAAAAGTGTCAATACTTCTAGAATAGTTAATACATTAATAAATATAAAAGTTTTGGGAAGATGTATATTAGAAAGTTGCAATATTTAAAGAATAAAATCCCAATGTTTTATAATCATGTTATGAGAATAAAATTGTGGTTTTATGAGGAAAATTGAGCAATTTAGTTTTTCAAATGTAATTTTCCAACATTTTGAGCACCACAAACTAATTGTCATTCTCCTACATTGTGTTGGCTTGACAGCAGAAATCTTTGCTGTGTAGATCTTGAGATTTCTGTGAACTGACCCTTAAAGGAACAAAACTCAACATCAATTTTTCTATAAGTCTTTTAATTTGACAGATCGCATGCAAACAACCAGGTACATTATACATTATAGAACAGCACTGACTGCAAACAGTCTTTGGTTGAAAGTCACATTTAGATGTGTTAGTCCTTTATTTGCTACAGTGGATGTCTCAGTACAATTATGTCTGGTCAGGTCAGTTGGGTGTTTCAGGAGAAATGGAAGATAAATATAGGCCTACTAACGCATACTGCTTTACAGTGTGTGTACAAAAGCTAGAGATTGTGATTGTTTCATAATAACTGTGCAATAACAGCATCAATAGCTTATGTGCATGTAGTTCCTGATGACAGGTCGACTCTCATTGTTAGTAATAGTTTTGCCTTAAACCATTTTGTTTTCTATTGTTTTGTCACTGTGTGTCTCTACTCTTGAAAGCTTGTGTAGGAGTTTGTCTTGTGTTGGCCAGACTGCCAAGCTCAGGTATACGTATATCACCAGTGTGCAGAACAGTGTGTTCTTAGAGGAATACACTAAACAAGATCACCTGACAATCTCTCCATCTACCAATGCAAATAAATTTCATACGCACCAGGGACCAGGTTTGTACTTGTGTTTTAATGGAAACGGTTAAACTGATGGAGTCACATCCTTGTTCCCCCACCTTTCTGTCACAAACCACTCAGGATGAAAATAACATTCACTACAAGCTTTATATGGTGGTATTTTTTATTTTTTTTATTCTGTGTGAACAAGTTTTGGAAATATGCTTATTAGCCTTGTGGCAAATGGACAAAGTATCCTATCATTTACTTAAGTAAAAGTAGCAATACTACAGTGTAGGAAAAAACTGTTATAAGTAAAAGTCCTGCATTCAAACTTTTAAGTAAAAATACAAAAGTATTGGCATCAACATATACTTAAAGTACCAAAAGTAAAGAGTGACACACTTCAGAATCACATACATTGTGTTCATCACTTTAATGTTCAGTTTAACGATATACAGTGTGTGTGTATGTGTGTGTGTGTATATATATTGCTAGATAGCATAACCTTAAATAATACATAATTAATTAGTTTATTTAAATTGTATTTATTATGACTCTGCAAAGTAACTATAGCTGCCAAAAAACTAAAAGTACAATATTTGCCTTCATAATGTAGTGAAATAAAAGTACGCTTTAAAGTACCATAGCATGACACATGGAAATACTCAAGTAAAGTACAAGTACCTCGAAATTACATTACAAGTACATTACTTGAGTAAATGTACTTAGTTACATTCTGGCCATTGTTCATGATCATTCCCATATTTAATTATTAAGCCTAATTCTATGTGGATGTATATTTTACAAAGTTATGAAATACACTTAAAATACTTATGTTTTATTAATGGCCTAAGTACATAAAATACCTGCTGCAGTGTCAACTAATGCCATCGCTCCTGCAAGTTGATGCATAGCAAAATGTGTCGTCACAGTTTTTATTTTGCGATGCACCGACACATGCAATACTATGTGTTATCGGAGGTGGAAACATTGCAAGTGTTGTACATTATTTCAAGTATATGTTATATTAACAGAAGAAGGTTTGAATACATGCCCCTACCACCCCAACATCATCAGCCTCCCGTGGTGGTAAAAGGAACCTAAAGCTTCATAGTCCATGAGCCAGGGCCCCAAATTTGGGCCATTGGTATCATCTGGGGGGGACAAAGTCTCATATTGATTTTTGGCAAGGTACTAGAAAAATCACAATAGCAGTGCAGGGGTGCTAGCGAAATCACTTCTTTCAGCTTATGAAGTTACTAACCCCCTAAGATAAATTCTGTTTTTTAAATCTGGTGTATATCTGGTTTAGGCTCATGGTAGGGATATTGTCAATATTCTGTAATATGGTGTGTATATATATATATATATATATATATATATATATATATATATATATCTTATAAGAGTAACATGCAAGTCTTATCAAACAAATCCCAACTAAACCAGATCCCAATGTAATAACAACACAAGCATACATTAGTGCTGCTTTTGGACCCCCAGAATAATGTATAGGTCATAGCCTACTCACTTATATAACGATCTGCTGTGTAACGATATTGCGTTGATATATAGCGTTGATATGTTATTGCCACTCTTCATTCTATCCCCAACCGGTCGTCAGCGTCTCGTTTCTTTGCTTGACCATGGTTATTTAGTAAGATAAAGTGTCCTGAACCTGACACACCGCCTACCAAGAGCCTGGGTCTGTCCGAGGTTTCTTCCCAAAGGGGAGTTTTTCCTTGCCACTGTCGCACTGTTGCTTGCTCTGGAGGAAACTACTAGAACTGTTGGGTCCTTGTAAAGTGTCTTGAGATAACTCTTGTTATGAATTGATACTATAAATAAAAATTGAATTGAATTGAATTGAATATCTTGCACCCCTAACAAAGACGCAGATAGGCCTACAAAATGCTTCACAGAACCCAGAGTGAATTTCTCACGCTCAACCTGCCAATGCGGCGTCTACTCTTTATATGTCTATGGTGTAACAGTGACTGGTGCATGTTAGCTAGCTACATCAGGTGGACATTGGCCAACAATTCTAAGAGGATCAAGTGACATCAGGTTAAGCTTATGTTATGTGGGTTGTTTTTAAAAAAAAAGAGATAAAAATATTCTCACAGTAACAAGCAGAGATGTAGTTGCTGCAGAGGCCCACAATAATCTATCATCATGCTATAAGGAGTACACAAGAATCAAGATAACAATGCAGGAACAGATGTGATGAAGAGTATAAAAGGATTGAAAGAGAAGCCTATAAAGACCTTTTCGTGTATATCAGAACTGATATCATACCCAATCAAAGAGTTGTACTGGTCACAAAGCTCACATCATTCATGCTATCTGGTGGAGTTATAAGCCTGCGGAACATTCAAAGGACGCTTGAAAATAAGCTGGGAAATTCTGTCGATATATTTCCAGATGACAAAGCCAAATTGCTGATGTTTCCTCAAACTGTTTCTTGAAGGGATGTTGTGTTGGAAAATCAAAATCTGCTGAGGGAACTCAACATTTGGAGGGCCAAGTCAACCAATGTCAACAAGATCATAGATAAGACATCACATATCAGATCAATCATTAAACAGGAGATGACCCCTGGCCATTCCATCCATCTGATGCTAAAGATAGCGGTTATATAACCTTACCAGATCAACCAGAACAGCTTCTCGTTGGACTGCTCACTGGAAATCCTGACACCAAAACTCAGACACAGAAGATCACTGCTTTGGTTCAATCATTTAGTCAGGACATTATATACGCTGTCACAGGTGGTCAACATAAAACACCAAAGCACATTGAACTCACGTATGCTGTAAAAACACTGAGCTCATACAAACACTGAACAAGCTGGGGCATGGGGTGTCTTACTCCCAGCTTGGAAGAGAACAACACTGCCCTGTGTCTCCAAAAACAGCCTCTAACCACAGAGTTATACTTCCAGCCTCCATCAAGCCTCATGTCTTCATCAATCTTGCATGGGATAATATTAATAGACTTGAGGAAACCCTCACTGGAAAGGGTACATCACATAGAGTTAATGGCATAGTTGTACAGGCTAATGTCTATGGCCTTCATCTGTCAAGAACTGAACTTCCACACATTGAGAAACTGAAGCAGAGATCAGTCACCATTGAAGACCAAGGCCTGGAAGTATATGTAGCAGGTGAGCAATGATCCCAAGCATCAGACTACAGAATACTGACAATATCCTTACCATGACTCTAAACCAGATATACACCAGATTTCAAAAACTGAATTTATCTTAGGGGGATAGTAACTTAATGAGATGAAAAGAAAGTGATTTTGCTACCACCCCTGCAGTGCTATCAATATTTTCTAGTACTAGGGGTGTATACCTTGCCAAAAACAACGATAGCATTTCCCCCCCGATGATACCGATCAACCCCCTGGCTCATGGACTATCAGGCCGATTATGGATCCATGTGATAGATAGACCGTTAATATTAATCAATAATATATAATAATATATTATATATATTATAGATATAATAATATCAATAATATACAGTCTATGGTTCTGGACAAAGACCAGTGAAGGAAAATAGAAGCTCTTTTCTGGTGACGCTGAGCATTACTGCGCAGCCTCCAACTTAGCTTGACACCGTTGTTGTGACTTGAGCAACGTGTCTGAAAGTTGTAAGTCTTCTGGTAGCTGTGCCAAGAGAAATCTCAGTCATTCCCAATCAGCAGCGACGGAGAGCGTAGGTATATGTTAGGAGACAACATAGGCACAGGCTTATTACTGCTAACTAACACACTAGTTAACATTAGTAATTAAACCTAAACAGCTGATTACAAGGTAATGGAGCCTTTTATACATTGTCGTGTTTCTTTGTAAATAAACAAAAATAAAAAATAGAGTCTTGAAACGCTTCAGATGTAAAGTTATTCACTGTCAAAGTGGCGCCAAAACGAATGGCAGTCAATGGGATGCTAATGGAAGGTGACAGCTTCGTAGCAGTAAAATGGCGCCATGGGAGCTACTCTTATGGCGTTTTTCCACTGCTGGTAACAGCTCGACTCGACTCGCCTTGACTCGACTCTACTCGACTCGACGCATTCTGCGTCCGTTTTCCATTGCAGATTGAGTAACGCCTCAGCATGGCTGGTCAGCGTGATGACGTAATTTTAAACGTGATTCACAACAGCACGTCGGCTACTTGCTAATGTTTTGTTTCAAAAGAAGCTAAAGGAAGCAACAAAAATCACCGCTAAAAAAACAGGAGTTTGGGAATTCCGACGGTGTTCAGACAGTCATGTTCAGTCTGACATGACTGTTGTTCGCCGACTCGAAAGGGTAAGTTAAGTTTCCTGGTAACGTTAGCTAACATTTACATGTGTTAGGGACCACGGTCTGTATTTACTATATAATAAAGTACATGAACTTTAGCAACCATGATTACACACCAAAATATGTCTGCTGTGTACTGTTTGTGTTTCAGAGCATTAACGCTTTGCAAAACCGCCGCCGCAGACCGTCTGGTGGGCGTTCGATGTCCGACGGGTGAAATCTCTGGTTCTGACCTGCTGGGCTTCGTATAATCTTGATGAGAGTCATGGCTTATGACAATGACTGGGATGCATCTGGGACAGCAGAGCCGGGGTGACACTGTCACAGGGTGCAGGGGAAGAAGACCGGGATGGACGGGAGGGTTTGATGCGCTACTTGAAAAGCTAAATAAAAACTTTTCTTTGATATATTGTCTTGTTTTTTTAAAGTAACGGTGTGCAATATTGGAAACGACATAAATCCCCTAATATATAGCCCTTAATATTGAACAGTTGAAAAGTGAGAATAGTGCAGAGAGTAGATAATCTGTCGGTGTCTGGCTAGACACACACTCCGCACTTTGCTAAAAACGCAGCGATCCGACCAACCAGTAGTCTGCAGGTCTCCACGTCACCTTTTGGTATCGCCTCAGCTCGCTTGGAACCTCGACTGAGGTAGTACTAAAAAAAGTACCTGGTAGCAGGTCGGTCCGTGTACTTGGCGGCCAACGGATTTTCGTTTTGAAATGAAAAAAACAAAAACGAAAAACAGCCAGTTTCCCAATTACCATTAGTAACCAGGGAAACAAAAAACGGAAAACAACCCGTTTTTCGTTTTTTGTTTTGATATTAAAAAACGGAAAACAAAAAACAATCTCGTTATCCGATTTTCTTTGATGCGTTTATAGATGGAAATCGGAAAATAAAATACGGGTGTATACGTCTCATTTCTCAATTTTACAATGTTTTTTATTGTGACCCGGAAGTCACTCCTGCGAGCTTGACAGTCAGCAGAGGGCGACCATGCCGTCTGCAGTGTTACCAAGTCTGCTTATTAAAATCAACTATGGCTGGTTTTATGTAAAGTTGCTTACACATATTGGTAGTCACGGGTCGCGTTGTTTTGGGCTTGTTACTAAAGTGTAGTTGCTTATTTGGGCTTGTTCCCAGCGCTGTAATAAGTTGTCAAGCAGATATTTTCTATATGTTATTTAAACGTAGGAGTTTGCTCCCTCGGTCCCGCCCCTTTCCCCATACACACTAGAGACAGCAGAGTTTTTTTCCGCCCACTTCCTGCTTCTTATTGGCTCTGACCCAAATGAAAACGAGTACCAGCCAATCAGAGGCAGAGCAGGGCAATCTGTGTTTTCTGGTTAGGAAAATGCGCGAGTAGCGAGTGATGGTGACTGGAGTGTAGGAGAGTTTTTGGTGGGGAACAACTCAAAATCACTGTGAAAACGTGTATTTGATCTCCCATCAGTTTTCTAATGTTAAATAATGTTAAAAGGTGGTTTACCTCCCTCCTGTGGTCATTGTCCTGAAGCTCAGGGGGAGAAAATAAATAAACTACGGTGTGTACAGTTTACCAATCTGTCCACATGGATGTAAATTGACAATCCGTCCCCACAGATTGTAAAACCGTGCACACAGACTCCAAACTGTGAACCCAACGCAGCTGCTATATCCCCACAAGACATCCCATTCTTTCGGTTTTAAATATAAAACTAGCATATTCGTCTAAAAACATTTTTACGCTCGTCTCATTGATGTCCAAATGACTACCGGGTATGCTGCGTACAACATATAGCCTACTCATAAAGAGACAACCAAAAACGGGGACTGTCCCCTAAATCCAAGGACGTCTGGTCACCCTAGACCCGGCCTAGACCAGACATCCTCAGTGTATCTATCATTTGTAAATGATAGGTATTTGCAAAATACCTAAATCACATATATGATGTAGGCTATAATAGGTATAAATACCCCTATATCACATATATGATGTAGGCTATAATAGGTATAAATACCCCTATATCACATATATGATGTAGGCTATAATAGGTATAAATACCCCTAGGCTACATCACATATATGATGTAGGCTATAATAGATAATTTGCACACACATTATAAATATGATAGGGAAGAAGAAACAGATAGTGACCGTAAAGAAGTACAAGAAACAATATGATTATATTATTAGAGTCTACTTGAAGCTTTTTATATTTGTCTCTCTCTCTCTGTCACACACGCAAGCACACACACACACACACACACACACACACACACACACACACACACACACACACACACACACACACACACACACACACACAGTACTACCACGTTGTTCTGCATCACCTCCCAGACCTTGACATTTAGCAGACCCACTCCCAACACACACAGACACACACACACACACACACACACACACACACACTAGGGTTGCACAACATTGACAAAATGTGATATTGCAACATCAATATGAATTCCGATATTTTTAAACATATGTAAAATTACAAAATAGATTCATAACAAATTAAACAAGTTTTTTCTTACAACAAAAGAACATTGCTATTGAAAAAGGCTATATAATTATATATCTCTATCTATCTATCTATCTTATAAGAGTAACGTGCAACAAACAAACAAATCCCAACTAAACCAGAGACAATCCCAATGTAATAACAACACAAGCATACATTAGTGCTGCTTTTGGAACTTAACTTATGTAGCAATTTTTAAAACACAAATAGGCCTACAAAATGCTTCCCAGAACCCAAAGTGAAAGAGATTAGATTAAAAAAAATCCACCGATCTGAGCAGGAATATGCTGCACAGTGCTCTGGCATCTTGTATCTTCTGTTGCTAAGTAACGAGTATGACCGGTCCAAGATGGCGGCTGGATATCTTGCGCTCAGCCTGCCAATGCGGCGTCTACTGTCTATGCGTACAACCGCTTAACACTTACAGACTACTGACGATCGCTTCCGGGTCACGAAAAAAACATTGTAAAATTGAGAAATGAGACGTATACACCCGTATTTTATTTTCCGATTTCCATCTATAAACGCATCAAAGAAAATCGGATAACGAGATTGTTTTTCGTTTTCCGTTTTTTAATATCAAAACAAAAAACGAAAAACGGGTTGTTTTCCGTTTTTTGTTTCCCTGGTTACTAATGGTAATTGGGAAACTGGCTGTTTTTCGTTTTTGTTTTTTTTCATTTCAAAACGAAAATCCGTTGGCCGCCAAGTACACGGACCCAGGTCCCAGGAACTTTTTTTCGTAATGGAAAACCAAAAAAGCAGAGTAGAGTCGAGGCGAGTCGAGTAGATACCACGCAGTGGAAAACCGCCATTAGAGAGGAAAGGCTTGATAGGAATAGAGTGGAGCGCGGCCCGACTGAAGCGTCGCACGGACATATGGATCACCACCATATGAAAGGGAGAGCATTGCTCGCGTAGCTCGCGTTGACTCTGTATCGGCCCTTGAGGGCCCCAGCGAGTCCCCGGACCCGAAGTTGGGAACCATTAAAGGTCCCACACATTTGTTTTTGGCCGGTAGCGCATGCGTGCTTCACTCTTAACGGGACTATTCTACAAAGACAGCGACGCTGTGACAACTTTTAAACATTTTTTTAAGTCAAAGTGTGGTTCACGACCCCTGCGTTCAACCGAGGATTGCTGATGCTCGACAGAGGTCTGAACACCAGAGTCCGGTTTGAAAATAAGTGATTAAAGGGTTTTTTGGAGCAGGAAGATTGGGGTCGCGGGAGGTTTCGAATAACGTGAGTGCAATTACGTTTGTTACCCGACTTTATGTCAGTGTGCCTGGTTCACATGATGCTACTTCCTCATTGTAACTTAGCCATATGGTCCAACCAACACATACAACATCCAAAACTTTTATATATATCGTTAACGTTAATGTTGGTCGGTAAAGGTTATTGGCCGTAGCTAAAGTTAGCTAGCTTGCTTAGCTAGCTTGTGATTTGTACAAACGTAGCTAACGTTATTGCGTATTCGTTAACCGGTTTTACCGCTCTCTGTTACTGTAACTAACGTTATGTGGAACGTTATAGTGTATAGTATAATAGTAAAGTGTACATTCAGTGTTTGGTTTCCGATGTATTCTGTAAAATAAAAGTGAATTAATGATATTTTGCAAGACGTGCAAACTGTTTTTTTTTTAATAAGGTTTGGTTTGTGGGGCATTCGTTCCCTATCAACGAGAATAACAGCGACAACAGCTAATTTTACAGGCCTTTGTCTGATTTTTTCTGTTTCAGTTCCTCAGGGAGATTACGGTGACTTCTAATTTGTTTTTACACTCCACAACCCTATTTATCACTTTAAGTTTAAGGTAACAAGTCCCAGGTGAACCTGGATGGACGAGCTTGTTTCTAGGCTCATTTGAGATTAATTTAGCTTCTCAGGAAGTCCCATAAACAGATCACGAATGAATAAATTAGTATCTAATATCTGTCCAAGTTTTACTCAGTCTCTAATATTATTATTATTATAATTATTATTATTCTTCAAATGCTCAGTACAGTTATTTTGACCAGTGTGGCACCTTTTTATGTGACCCATCAGATTCTGTGATCTCAGTAGCAACCATGTTGCCACCACATGTTTTTATTGAAGTCACATACAGTATTTTACCAAAAATGAGGCCTCCATAGTAGTATTATGACAAATTGTGATTGCAAAAATAGTCAGTTTCCCAGAAAATATTCAGTTTACAGTGAAATAAAACACAGAAAAGCAGCACATTATCACCATAGAGAAACAGCAGCTAGAGAATGGATTTAGTTTTTGATAAGTGACTTAAACTTCTGAAAAATTGATTTAAATGGAATTCAGTCTGTTGATTAGTCATATATATGTATCATATATATGTATGTAGTTGCTCTCAAGACTGTGCACTTGCCCCCCCCTCTTTTTTTCTCTGAACTACCTATACTTTATATTTAATAATCTTATATTTTTTATTTTTATATTTCATGTTGACACTGTAAAGGGGTTGCTTCAGTCTCATTTTTTTTTTAATAAGTATATTCAATATACTTATATATTATATATATATATATATAATAAGTATATCAATGTGTGTATTACCGTTGTGTGTTTTGTACAGGACACACAGTGAGGAGACCATGTGGTGGTTCCAGCAGGGTCTGTCCTTCCTGCCTGCGGCGCTGGTTGTCTGGACAGCAGCGTCCTTTGTCTTCGCTTACATCACAGCGGTGTCGCTGAAACACGTGGATCCTCTGGTGCCTTACATCAGGTCTGAATCTGGACACAGACACACACACACACACAGTAGTTCACATATGTAGAAATGATTTGGCCCACACTCCTTATAATGAACAAATTAGTAATATTACATTTATTTTTTCTTTTCAAATGTCTTCATGGAAATGTAGCAGAAACATATTTTTATTTATTCTTTAAATCTTTTTATTGATATTTTTAGCAAAATAAATCCAAGTTCTCTTCAGTGAACTTTTGTGTGTGTTGCAGTGACACAGGAACGATGGCACCAGAGAGGTGTGTGTTTGGCATAATGCTGGATGTGTCAGCCTTTTTAGGTAAAACACACACACACACACACACACACACACACACACACACACACACACACACACACACACACACACACACACACACACACTACACTACGGTACGCTATGTGAAACTACATTTAGTCTCATTCATAGTTAGAGACATATCAAACAAAACAAAACCTGCAGAGGACATGCAGCTCGCTGTATACATTTCCCCAACGTATATGCGCCAATAAAAGAAAATAGAAATACTACATGAATGAATTTAGATTTAAAAAGCAATAATTGGTAGAAAACAAGTTGACGATTTTTTAAGCTTGAGTCCAAATCAAGTCTGAAGTCATCTATTTTGTAACCCTAGTGTGACTTAAGTCTCAGACTCGAGTCCCTATCGTGTGTGTGTGTGTGTGTGTGTGTGTGTGTGTGTGTGTGTGTGTGTGTGTGTGTGTGTGTGTGTGTGTGTGTGTGTGTGTGTGTGTGTGTGTGTGTGTGTGTGTGTTTGTGTTTGCAGGGATAGCTACGGTGTACGTGCGTTACAAACAGGTGGAGGCTCTGACAGGTGATGATGAGTTCAAACTGCACAGACTGAACCGCTTTGGGCTGCTGCTCGGCTTGATCAGCTCTTTTGGCATGTGCGTGGTGGCAAACTTCCAGGTGAGTGCTGCTGGTCCAAATCAGGTCCCATCTGTACATTGTGGTGAAGTGTTAAACGTTTCAACAGTGAGTGTGTGTGTGTGTGTGTGTGTCAGAGCAGAAGACCACGCTGTTCTCCATGCACATGGTTGGGGCGGTGCTGACTTTCGGGATTGGGGCTCTCTACATAGTGGTTCAGACCCTGCTGTCGCTCCACATGCATCCTCACGTCCACAGCAGGACCACTTACCTGGTCCGGCTCGGCGTCGGACTCTGGACCATGAGCAGCATCATTAGCAGTATCCTTTGACAGGGTGACAGCTGGAAGCCCAGAGTGGACTAACACTGCAGTCAGTAAGAGTTGTAGTGAGGCCATAATTACACAATGAGAATCATTTTCATGATTATTATCTTCAAAGTCCAACCTGTTCTAAAAGTTTGATTTTGACTGACTGTGTACAAAGTTAGTGTATGTGCAAAACCGGGTGTACTTGTATGCCACGAGGTATTTCTAGAACCGGATTCTTTCCAACTATAGTAACGTACCAACCCCGGGCCTTCTTGTAACATGAACCTTTAAAAACCTGTGTGACTTTGGTTCTAGGTTTTGCCTTTTGTTTACATTGGGTTTTACAAACTAGAACGTTTCTTTTTACACACGTCATTAAAAAAATGTGACACAGTGTTATAATTTATGTACTGTTTGGTTGGTGAGTGCAGTTAAGTTATGGTACAAAAAACATTAGGAAAAGCTGTGTTAGTATTGATGTTCCTTTTTATATAAGATCTTCATTTATCTGAGGGAAAATTATTAAAAATAAGAGAGCAAGCAAAGTTGCTGGCTGCCACTCACACGGTACTGGATCCTGCAATATACATGTATATACCATACACACGATGACATTTAAATGTTGGTATCATTAAATCAATGGAAGGCCTCTACTTGCAATTATCTTGCACAGCGGCTAGATTCTTGCAATACCATGAGATCACACAAGTATCACACACGGAAATCCATCTTGTCAGGCTTCTAGAAATGCGTTTGTGTCCCATAGCAGTGGAACTAACCAATCAGCGTCCAATGAGGAGCTACTGCCTGCCACAGGCTTGTGTGTTTGAGTGACGGCCGCCCCTGTTCAGTCAAAACATTAATGACGGATGTGATAGACAGACGTTTTATCCAATCACCTGCAAGGCATTTTTATTGAAAGTGCCTAGCCTTTCCCAGAGTTTCCAACGACATCTTAAAGCTAGTGTGGGTAGTTTCTGCCGCCCCCATGAGAAATTCTAAGTAATGACAACAAAATTGTTGGCGCGTCCACATGATACAAGCCTGGACACGGAGACCAAGATGGACTCTTCAGAAAAGGTCATTATGTTTACTCAAGTTTTTGTGTGGGAATGTCACCGGACACCACAATCTTCTGAACACAGTGAAAGAAACCGATTCTGGTCTGGCTCAATGGCCAGTGTCTAGGTGTTTAGGCCTTTATTATATAGGACAGCTGAAGATGTGAGAGGGGGAATGACACGCAGCAAAGGGCTGAACCTGCAACAAGGACTGAGTGTTGATATTGGATATTGTGACTCAGAATATTCCCTGCATATTTATTATGTATTAACGCCATGTGCTGGAGCAGTTGGCTATGATCCTTAACAGAATCCCTCCTGTCAGTGTTCGTATCGTCAGTCATCATGTACTGCAGTCTGCCGGGAGTGGACGTACCTCGCAAACTGCACTGGACTCCTGGAGAAACGGTCAGTTTTGCAGCATCAAAGATTTTTTCTCCTAATAGTTATGTGCCGATATGGTATCCAAGAAAGTACTGATACTAAAATATGACAAACATAAACATGAGTTTGTAACTTCTCAGATGTTGTCTAAACACAAGCTGCTACACAATAACATTGTCTTATTAAAATAATGCAAATTTTGGTCGGTAACACTGCTCTTCGCAGCATTACATTGATGTTTGTATGTATGTTTCAGGGTTACACGGCTCACATTATCAGCACCGTGTCTGAATGGTCCCTCGCCTTCTCCTTCATCAGCTTCTTCCTTACCTACATCAGAGATTTTCAGGTAGCCTGTCTTATCTTTTCACCCACACAGCTGCTGTTAAAGGTTAATTTTTGCTCCGTTTGCCGTATTTACTGTAAAATGACCAGACAAATGATGTTGCAACAAAGAACATGTCATTTGAATAGTAGAGATACCGTAGATCCAGAGGCACAAACATTGTACGTTCACAACTTAAAGGAACAGTTAGACCTTTTGGAAAACTGCTTATTTGCTTGCTTTCAGAAAGTTGAATGAGAAGATCAATACCACATTAATTTATTAATTAAATAATTAATTCATGCTTCTGCTCTAAGGGTTTACACTGTATCGGCAACAGCTGGGTAGGCCTCATTGTGTTGTGGTGGCCATACTATATTGCAGAATCATGTGACACACAATGGCCCAATATTTCTGTACGAAAAGGAGCGGCTGTGAATATATTTTGAGTGTCACTTAAAATACCCTGAAATGACTCTTTAATTTGGATCAGTTTGGCCTATTAATTTGGTTCAGTAAAATTAGGAAGTCTATAAGAGAAGTATGAACAAATTTCATTTAACAGGAAGTCTCTAACACAAATGCTCTCAACCGGCTCGGCCTGTAGTTCTTTCTGTACGGCCAAAAAAGCCCATGGAGACGATTTAGGCCTAAGCAACATTATTAGAAATCAATTGGATGCCATGCTGGAACATGTATGCATATATGCAGTTGTTCTTAATACATCCATTCTTAATGTGCCTAAAAATATAATTACACTAATTAAAACATTGCAGTTGCAACATTGCAAAAATCTAAATAACTTTAGAGTTCTTCATTGTAAAAGATTTGAACAATGTTTTTCATGCTTATTCAATGAACAATGAATAAACATGCACGTGTTGAATAATTGAAAAGACAATAACAGCTTAAAGGCGGGCAGGCAATTAAGGTCACAGTTCAAAGAAAATTAGGAAAGAAAGAGACCTTTCTACTGATTTTGAAAAACACCAAAATAAAGACGCCCATGATCCCTGCCAATCTGCGTGAACATGCCTTAGGCATGGTGCAAGGAGGTATGAGGACAGCAGGTGTGGCCAGGGCAATACATTGCAATGTCTCTACTGTGAGATGCCTAAGACAGCGCTACAAGTAGACAGGAAGCACAGCTGATCGTCCTCGCAGTGGCAGACCACGTGTAACAACACTTGCCTACATCAGAATATCACACCTGCGAGACAGGTACAGGATGGCAAAAACAACCACAAGAAGTGGCCAGTCTGGTGCAATACTTTATGCAGCTAGTGGCCACACCAGATACTGAGACCTAATTTTGATTTGCTGAGTATACATCATGTAGCGAAGACTTTGAAGGACTTTTGTTAAAAGGTTTTGCAGAACATTATGTCACAGTGAAGTTGACCTCCGACCACCCAAAATGGAATTGGTTCATTCTTCAGTCAAATCGTGTGTTTGTGCCAAATTTGAAGAAATTCCCTCCAGGGGGTCATGAGATATTGCAGTCACAAGTATGCAACGTACAGACAGGCACCCTGATAACATCGTTTGCGCGGAAGAATAAAGGCTGTTTTACCACACATTTAACATTCCATTAAAGACTGGACAGAACCAGGCTTGCTGTTTGCAGACTTTATGCTTTAATTTGATTTATTTAATTGCATAAAGAATGCCTTACACAGGAAAAGACATCCAATAAAATCGAGGATATAAACACAATAAACATAAAAATAAAATAAACATATCAGGGCAAGACAAGATACTTGTAATAAACATGCTAAGCTAAGATAATTGGCTGCTGTCATATAGAAGACAAATTTCCAAAATACACCTACCAACACCTCTTAAGCTTACTAATCAAACATTTATCTCATTTGTGAATTTGCTTAAAGAACTGCAGTGTGAGGTGGCAAATTGCAGTTTTACCGGATTAATATTAACAAATTAACTACGATTTTGTGGCAGCACCATCTTAACCCCATACGATTTTAGTTTTAACATTTCTGTTTTTGCGCTGAATAAACAAGATGTTAATTATTTAACTTCAGAGATGTTGGCAGGTGTTTTTTTTTTTAATTTAACTTTTAACTAGTTGTTTCCCCATGTTTTCAGTCTTTATGCAAAGCTACTCAACAAAAGGACATGAGATTAATATCATTCTGAACCTCTCAGGAGACTATTTCCCAAAATGTTCTTATTTAAGATCTGTGTTGACAAAGAACATATTGTAAATTTGTTCGTTTTTTCTGTTTTTATGAAGAAAATTAATTTGCGAGCTGAAGCAGATGTGCAGAGCAGCCACCTGTACGACAACTGGCCACACGATGGCGTCGCA
>CM049374.1:20054866-20105557 GCA_026937815.1 Etheostoma perlongum | reverse complement strand
TAAAAAAATTGTCACTCTGAATGCTTTTACCACTCTCTAACATTACTCATAATGCTTTCATTGTGGATGTACTTGTAAAGGTGAACATTTAATATCAACACATCTTTTAATGTAAACTTTATGATTTGAGTCTAAGCTGTATTATCATTTCTTAATTTCAGTGTTTTTGATGTCTTGTTTCCCTAGATTCGATCCTAAATATCCAGATGAAAAATGATTCCTGCCATCTGCACTTTTTAGGAGCCATCTTCTCCTGCACCAATTACTTCAGAGTTATTTTTACAGGAGGTGTGGGCAAAAACGGATCCACAATAGCAGTAAGTCTGGAAAACGCCTGCACATCTCCTAATAGGTTGGTGGTCAAAGAACCGGTTGATGGATGTTCTCCCAGAGCCTGACATGTCAGTAACAGGGTGGATATTGCTTATCACAGATAAATCAATATAGAAATGCTTCCAAGCAACCTCATTGCGAGATGTTCTTGCATGTAGGGGTAGAAAACCAACTAGAAGCACAGAGTTGTTTTTTGTGCCATTACCTATTCTATAACCCAAGAAAAAAACCCTCCCTGTAAGCTGCATAGTTTAGTTTAGCATATACACTGGGGAGGAAGAAACCATTTCGAGACTCACCTCACACTCACTGTTACTGTGTGTTTGTCTGTTTTGATGAGTATATGTATGAGTATGAGAGTTAACTTTGTGTAGTCCCAGTTAGCGATATCACTGCCATCAGCCCATATTTCTCCATGTGTCATGTTGGCCTGCTACAGCAAACATGTTGTTTTGTTTTGCACTGAAATGTCCAGATTTTGACCCGAATCTATCAACAACACTATGAAATACCCTTCTACATTGGTTTTCAGCTAAAAATGTGCTTTAGGTGTGTACTCTTTATTTAACAGTATTTCTGTTAGTTAGCCAAACCAAAATTTAAATTGCTACTACTGTCTGTATGCACCCCTCTATGGTTTGGGTCTATGGATGGCTATGTAGCAGTCATTCATAAATATTGTGCTACTTTTGAATGTTATTCAATGGGTCCATGTGACCCGCCCCCATGCAACTGTAGAAACATACTGTGCTTGAGTTAATCATTTTTTTCTTTTCCTATAATACATCTTACAAATACTAGCAGCTCAAAGTTTTTGAGCAAAATAAGTACATTGTTGTTGCCGCCATCAGTTCCCATTACAGATTATGCCTGTTTCTACTGACTTTAACCATGTGTGGGTTTGTTTTGTGCCTGTGTCCTCAGGGAACCAACGTCCTCTCTCCAGTTTTACATATTGGTTCAGTTATAATTTTGGCGATGATGATATACAAGAAGTCTGCTGTCCAGCTCTTCGAGAAACATCCATGTCTTTATATCCTGGCGTTTGGCTTTGTCTCCCGCCAAAATTACCAATAAATTAGTTGTAAGTCAAGCCCACTTTTTACTGTACAAGGGGTCAAACACAATGCTGTGGTCACAGGAATAAAAACCTAAAAATGTTAAGTTGGCAATATATCATCATACTGACTGAATTATCATGGTAATCACTGTGCTTACTGCTACTACTTTATTATGGAAAAGGACTGATGTTCATGGCCAAATTGTTCTACTGGGTGCTAAGACTCAGATAATAGTGTTACATAATATTCTTTTCAAATAGCTTTACAATTTTAATTTCCACTGTAGAATGTAGTGTTTTTGCTGAGATTTAGTAGTGCCAATAAAAGAAAACCGTTGTGTGTGACGCTGACTGTGTGTGTTTTTCCATCTGTCCACAGGTAGCACACATGACAAAAAGTGAGATGCATCTCCACGATTTAGCCTTCCTAGGACCAGGACTACTGTTCCTGGATCAGTATTTCAATAGTTTTATTGACGAGTACCTGGTGCTGTGGATTGCATTGGTAAGTACACATGATGCTAGCTTTGGATCAATGTGTTCAGAATAGTATGTATTTGTGTGTATTATTAAGTCGGTATGATTTTTATAAGTTGCAACTATTGCATAGTATGTCAAATTTACGAGATACCAAGGAACAATTATGAGACAGACATAAAAATATAAGATGACATGCTAAGTCAAAATTACTGAATCATAATTATGACATAAAGTTTTTTTTTTTAACAATAACTATGAGATAGTAAATCAAAATTAGGATGTATCAAAATTATAAAGTATTAAGTTAAACAACTGAGATATGACACTGATTTACATAGGGCTGGATCTGAATATTCGAGTATTTGTTCCATAGGTAAGGGATTCGATTTTTTAATTTTGGGATTCTAATGCTCCAGTGAGGCGCTGGCTGCATGGGTGGGGGGACTGGTTTTAGGAAGTGGGAACAATTGAGCCTTTGATAGTTTTTTTTAATTGTAAATTAGGTTTGACTGTGGTTGTAAAATTCTATATTCTGCCGTTTTCTAATTGACTTGCGTTGAATAGTTATTGTTTGACTGACCCGCCAAGGGACTGGTGCTACAACCTGGTACAATGCATCTCTCCTTGTTCTTGAACAAGGTTAATGTTAACTTGTGCGTTGTCCCTGTTTAAATACAATAAATACAGTGAGGAAAATAAGTATTTGAACACCCTGCTATTTTGCAAGTTTTATTTGTATGATACAGCTGCAAATAGGTATTTGAACCTGAGAAAATCAATGTTAATATTTGTTACAGTAGCCTTTGTTTGCAATTTCAGAGGTCAAACGTTTCCTGTAGTTTTTCACCAGGTTTGCACACACTGCAGAAGGGATTTTGGCCCACTCCTCCACAGATCTTCTCTAGATCAGTCAGGTTTCTGGGCTGTCGCTGAGAAACACGGAGTCTGAGCTCCCTCCAAAGATTCTCTATTGGGTTTTTGGTCTGGAGACTGGCTAGGCCACGCCAGAACCTTGATCTGCTTCTTCCAGAGCCACTCCTTGGTTATCTTGGCTGTGTGCTTCGGGTCATTGTCATGTTGGAAGACCCAGCCTCGACCCATCTTCAATGCTCTAACTGAGGGAAGGAGGTTGTTCCCCAAAATCTCATTCAATACATGGCCCCGGTCCTCCTCTCTTAATACAGTGCAGTCGCCTTGTCCCATGTGCAGAAAAACACCCCCAAAGCATGATGCTACCACCCCCATGCTTCACAGTAGGGATGGTGTTCTTGGGATGGTAACTCATCATTCTTCTTCCTCCAAACACGGTTAGTGGACTTATGACCAAAAACTTCTATTTGGGTCTCATCTGACCACATGACTTTCTCCCATGACTCCTCTGGATCATCCAAATGGTCATTGGCAAACTTAAGACGGGCCTTGACATGTGCTGGTTTAAGCAGGGGAACCTTCCGTGCCATGCATGATTTCAAACCATGACGCCTTAGTGTATTACCAACAGTAACCTTTGAAACAATACAATGTACAATGTAAATGTACAATTTTGTCTCTAGTGTCTTTGGACAGCTCTTTGGTCTTGGCCATGTTTGTAGTTGATTCTTACGGATTGTGTGGGGTGGACAGGTGTCTTTATGCAGCTAACGACCTCAAACAGGTACATCTAATAATAAATGGAGTGGAGGTGGACATTTTGAAGGCAGACTAACAGGTCTTTGAGGGTCAGAATTCTAGCTGATAGACAGGTGTTCAAATACTTATTTGCAGCTGTATCATACAAATAAATAGTTAAAAAAAAATCATACATTGTGATTTTTTGGGGGGATTATGTCTCTCACAGTGGACATGCACCTACGATGACAATTTCAGACCCCACCATAATTTCTAAGTGGGAGAATTGTGAAAATGCAAAATAGCAGGGTGTTCAAATACTTAATAAAAAATAAAAGGTAAAGATCGTCAGACAGTCCAGTAAAAACTCAGGTCTTTCGTTTATGCCTGCGGCAAAAAAAGTTAAGTCTGAATCATCTTTTGGAGGAAAGCAACGTAACGTCAATCTGCGGTGGACAATCTTGTAACCAGAGATCAGACTCGTCTGTCCGTGTCGGCGCTTCAACAGACACGTTTTAACCCTTTGTAAGGTATTCGGGTCAGATTGACCCATTTTTAATTTTTTTTGTTTTTGAAAAATGGTACAAGTTACATTTTTTCTATCTGAAAATCAATGGCCTTATGTTATTTTCTGTGATAAACATGTATTCCTGACTCAATTCAGAAATTATTCTGGATATGACTGCTTCTGTTTTTTCCATAGTGGATTTTTAACATGAATTATAACCCTTTGACAAAAACTTCCATTTTAATTTGGTTCTAGTAGAGACTGATTGCATTCCCTAAACTTAGTATATATGTTATCTCAATTGTTTGAAATTGAAATAAAGACAATATTTGTTAATAGATTATGAAGTAAAATTTGATTTCAGAATTGTTTTTAAACCCCAAAATAAGTCACAGTCAATTTGACCCAAGGGATACGAGAGGGTCCCGAAAGTGAAGACAATACAAGGGTTAAACACTATGAAGGTGAAAAATATGAAACACTAAAGGTGAAATTGTGATTTCATAAGTTGAAACTATGAGATAGTAAGTCAGAACAATGAAATGGGGAAAATTTATTTAATTTGGCTTCGAAATTATGAAATGATACATGATCAGTTTTCTTTGGTTTCCTCGGCGTGTAGAGCTCCTGTTTGATGGTGTTTTCTTTCTCTCCTGCAGATCATTTCCTTCTTTGACTTGGTACGTTACTGTGTCAGTGTTTGCAACCAGATTGCCTGCCATCTTCACATTTTTGTTTTCAAAATCAAGCCTTGTTCAGTGCTCAGTTCAGCACCTCACTGAGGACACGCCGGCCATTACTGACTCTGTCCCTTTCCGTTAGTCACACTCCATCTTTTTCGTCCCTCTGTTTACCACGCGGCAGGGGGGCGACCTGGTGTAAAAAGTATGTGCTTCTGCCAACTGAATGTGAGGACAAATAATATACAGTATATTAAGTTACTGGAGTATTACTGTCATTGTTTCCGTTTCACCAGTGCAGAGTTTTCATCTTCTGCACCAGTAATAAGCATTCTCCTTCTGACAAACTCATGAGCAAATATTTCAGGAGAGTACAGGTGCTACTCCATATGTTCAAGGAGAGCAACTTAAATGTCTTTTAACTGTTTGTGTGCAAAGAAAATGTATAGGAAATGAATCAAAACCATTTGCTTTTCACAATTATAATTTTTAAACATTTGCATAACTTTTACCTTTTTGTTATTGTAAATACCAAACTGTTATACTGTCTCTGCGTTTTCGTTTTAAGTTAAAAATCCTGCTATGACACATTTATAAACCTTCATGTATATGATTTTTTACATCTCCTTCCCAATACATCAGCAACAATGTGGTTTTGGAGGAAACTTGATGCCGACTACAGAATGTTGTCATTGAACAAACCTGCTAAATATGCACTGCCAATGTTGTTTGGTTAGTTTGTCAACTGAGATCACTTGTTTAAAACAACGCATGAGATTTTAATCTCTGGGTAGGGATTTTGTGTGTATTTATTGTTGGGTGTAATGTTATTTGCTAATATATTCATTGTAATGGTTTGGTTAAAGGTACACGCCACTCTTGTTGACATAGGGCTCATCACGGTCTCACCTAGCTGTAGATTGGTGTGTCATCGCGTTTTGTGTCTCAGAGCATGCATTGTTTTAGTCCGGTGCAGCACCGGCAGTGCCACAGCTAGTAGCTTAACGTAGTGAATGGAATCCTATGTTGCCTGTTAGCATACTGTGAGTAAAAGTGAGCAAACGAGTACAAATTGCAATGTAGATTAAGACTAGACAATTTCCTAGGCAGATAATAATTTGACTATATTGGGTGAAAGCACAGTCAAAGCACTGCTGTATGGGCGCAGAGATCACGCAGCACCTTAAACCCCCCCACCCTGTCAACATGCCCAGTGTGAATAGCCGGCCTATTTTTCCTATAGTAGACGGTGAATGGCGATTAACGTGTCAGATTTTGTGAGAAACGAAGAGGATGACTTCTCAGACCGTCAAGATCCAGAAGCATACCTCTATGAACGAGAGTTTTCAGAAGAGGAGCTGCGTGCTTTGGAAATAGAACAAGAGGAGGAGATTGTGATCACTCAACAGCCCGAGGACGTGAGGCATACTGCACTCCTCAAAAAAAAATGTCAGTGTGATAAAGTCAACAGGGAAAACGCAGAATGGACCTAATAAACAGTGATTGTTGTACACATGACACATGGTTATTTTACGGGATAGATCGACCCATATTAGATCTGTACTCAGAGTTGCTGCGTGATTTCTCTGCCAGCAGTGCTTCGGCTGTGCTTCCACCCAATATTGTCCCAGGTCAATATCTGCCTAGAAATCTTCTAGTCTTAATGGCATTGCTATTTGCTATTTGTACTCGTAATTATTATTTTTTGGCTCACTTTTACTGACAACGTGCTAACCGGGAACATAGGATTCCATTCACTACGCTAAGCTAATTAGCGGCGGCACTGCCGGTATTGCACCGGACTAAAACAATACATGCACTGAGACATGTATTGACTGAGACACAAAATGCGTTGTCTACACTTTTAGTCACTTTTATAATGCACAACAGAGAAACACAGCCACAATCAGATTTTTGTTCACACATGTAAACAAAAATATCTAAACTCAAAGGTCTACTTACTAGCATTCAGAGCGTTGCAGATGTGGATGAAAGGTCTAAAAGCAAGTAAGAATGTCTTTGGGGTCAAGAAGGAACTTTGATGCTCAGCTTTTCACACGTTTTGATAGTAAAAAAAGAGATGTATACACTCTTTTTTCACTCCACTAGCAGCCACTCTACTTTCTGTCACTTCACATTGTCTGTCTCACCTAGTATTATCCTATATTTACCTCATTGTCAACAAATCCCATGAAAAGACCACAACCATAGTGTTGGGTTTTGGTTGGGAACTGTTGAGCAAAAAGAAAATACAGAATATCATCAGACTCCTCATTTTAAACTGACTCCATGCCATGACACTTATATAAGTTTAAATCACATCACATCAAACTTTAAAATCATTTAAGTTTAAATAATTTCTTCCTGCGTTGCCGGTGGATGCCGCTACTGTTTTTAAAATGTGTCCATTGTCTGGTCGACATTGTGTTTCCCCCAAAACAACATGCTGTATATGGTGGAAGCCGAAAGCGTGCAGGTGTCCCAAATTAGGTCACACAATGACGTCGCAATTTTAAGGTGGTTGGTGACTGTTGAAGACTCAAATCAATTTTTTTGTCCGACAGTTAATTAAAAATTAGTTTTATTTCAAGTGGCTGCTGCTCACCCTGCCTCCAAATCTAGCAACGTCATCTGATACTGAGTTTATTATCGCTGCTTCTGAAAAAAACCTTTGCTGATGTATTAATGTTGAGAACATGTTTGTTCTTGACAAAGATTACTTTCTTGCTTTTGCATATTGTGCCTGTTTTTTTTGTTTTTGTCGAACAACTCCATTTGCAGACACTTTACCACTAATTTGTTTCAAAAGATCAACAATGCCAAGTGTGAGCGTCATTAATTACAGCAGCTTCACAACTTTAATGTCTGAACTGAAGTCCAGGTTCAGGGTGGGTTGGTTGCAATATGAACGCTGTTAAAAAAAAAACGTGTGTTAAAGGGTCACTTCACCCAAATCACAAAAACATTTGTCCTCAAACACCTTGTGGTATCTAAAGATGGAATATTAAAGAAAGTATTATGAGATTTATACAATAAAGATATAACACTCTTACAAAAATGTTGTACATCATTAAAATGAAGTTGTAGTTCTGAGTAAAGAAAAGTTGCAATGAATAAAAAGTTGGGCTTTACGAGAAAACATTAATGACAAAGTGATTAGAAGAATACGGTTTCAGTATTTTGGGAAAAATGTAATCTAATGAAAAAAGTAAATTGGGGAAAATACATTAGTTTAAGCCAATAAAGATATTTTAAAGAAGAAAGTTGGGATATATAAAGAATGAAGATAAACTCCACAGTTGTCTTTATGAAAAAAGTCAAAATATTACCGAAATAAAATTGTAATTCATAAGTTATGATTGCTTCCGAAATGGCACACTTGCCAATAGCAAATAAAGCAATGTTTCGACATACAGTATTTGGAGAGAAAAAAAGTTATCAGAATAAAATAATTAAAAAAGCTGCAATATTTGGAGAATACATTTTTTTTTTAAACACAGGGCTAGAAAAAGTCAAAGTAAAAGACAAATATCAAGAAAGAAGAAAAAGTGTCAATACTTCTAGAATAGTTAATACATTAATAAATATAAAAGTTTTGGGAAGATGTATATTAGAAAGTTGCAATATTTAAAGAATAAAATCCCAATGTTTTATAATCATGTTATGAGAATAAAATTGTGGTTTTATGAGGAAAATTGAGCAATTTAGTTTTTCAAATGTAATTTTCCAACATTTTGAGCACCACAAACTAATTGTCATTCTCCTACATTGTGTTGGCTTGACAGCAGAAATCTTTGCTGTGTAGATCTTGAGATTTCTGTGAACTGACCCTTAAAGGAACAAAACTCAACATCAATTTTTCTATAAGTCTTTTAATTTGACAGATCGCATGCAAACAACCAGGTACATTATACATTATAGAACAGCACTGACTGCAAACAGTCTTTGGTTGAAAGTCACATTTAGATGTGTTAGTCCTTTATTTGCTACAGTGGATGTCTCAGTACAATTATGTCTGGTCAGGTCAGTTGGGTGTTTCAGGAGAAATGGAAGATAAATATAGGCCTACTAACGCATACTGCTTTACAGTGTGTGTACAAAAGCTAGAGATTGTGATTGTTTCATAATAACTGTGCAATAACAGCATCAATAGCTTATGTGCATGTAGTTCCTGATGACAGGTCGACTCTCATTGTTAGTAATAGTTTTGCCTTAAACCATTTTGTTTTCTATTGTTTTGTCACTGTGTGTCTCTACTCTTGAAAGCTTGTGTAGGAGTTTGTCTTGTGTTGGCCAGACTGCCAAGCTCAGGTATACGTATATCACCAGTGTGCAGAACAGTGTGTTCTTAGAGGAATACACTAAACAAGATCACCTGACAATCTCTCCATCTACCAATGCAAATAAATTTCATACGCACCAGGGACCAGGTTTGTACTTGTGTTTTAATGGAAACGGTTAAACTGATGGAGTCACATCCTTGTTCCCCCACCTTTCTGTCACAAACCACTCAGGATGAAAATAACATTCACTACAAGCTTTATATGGTGGTATTTTTTATTTTTTTTATTCTGTGTGAACAAGTTTTGGAAATATGCTTATTAGCCTTGTGGCAAATGGACAAAGTATCCTATCATTTACTTAAGTAAAAGTAGCAATACTACAGTGTAGGAAAAAACTGTTATAAGTAAAAGTCCTGCATTCAAACTTTTAAGTAAAAAATACAAAAGTATTGGCATCAACATATACTTAAAGTACCAAAAGTAAAGAGTGACACACTTCAGAATCACATACATTGTGTTCATCACTTTAATGTTCAGTTTAACGATATACAGTGTGTGTGTATGTGTGTGTGTGTATATATATTGCTAGATAGCATAACCTTAAATAATACATAATTAATTAGTTTATTTAAATTGTATTTATTATGACTCTGCAAAGTAACTATAGCTGCCAAAAAACTAAAAAGTACAATATTTGCCTTCATAATGTAGTGAAATAAAAGTACGCTTTAAAGTACCATAGCATGACACATGGAAATACTCAAGTAAAGTACAAGTACCTCGAAATTACATTACAAGTACATTACTTGAGTAAATGTACTTAGTTACATTCTGGCCATTGTTCATGATCATTCCCATATTTAATTATTAAGCCTAATTCTATGTGGATGTATATTTTACAAAGTTATGAAATACACTTAAAATACTTATGTTTTATTAATGGCCTAAGTACATAAAATACCTGCTGCAGTGTCAACTAATGCCATCGCTCCTGCAAGTTGATGCATAGCAAAATGTGTCGTCACAGTTTTTATTTTTTGCGATGCACCGACACATGCAATACTATGTGTTATCGGAGGTGGAAACATTGCAAGTGTTGTACATTATTTCAAGTATATGTTATATTAACAGAAGAAGGTTTGAATACATGCCCCTACCACCCCAACATCATCAGCCTCCCGTGGTGGTAAAAGGAACCTAAAGCTTCATAGTCCATGAGCCAGGGCCCCAAATTTGGGCCATTGGTATCATCTGGGGGGGACAAAGTCTCATATTGATTTTTGGCAAGGTACTAGAAAAATCACAATAGCAGTGCAGGGGTGCTAGCGAAATCACTTCTTTCAGCTTATGAAGTTACTAACCCCCTAAGATAAATTCTGTTTTTTAAATCTGGTGTATATCTGGTTTAGGCTCATGGTAGGGATATTGTCAATATTCTGTAATATGGTGTATATATATATATATATATATATATATATATATATCTTATAAGAGTAACATGCAAGTCTTATCAAACAAATCCCAACTAAACCAGATCCCAATGTAATAACAACACAAGCATACATTAGTGCTGCTTTTGGACCCCCAGAATAATGTATAGGTCATAGCCTACTCACTTATATAACGATCTGCTGTGTAACGATATTGCGTTGATATATAGCGTTGATATGTTATTGCCACTCTTCATTCTATCCCCAACCGGTCGTCAGCGTCTCGTTTCTTTGCTTGACCATGGTTATTTAGTAAGATAAAGTGTCCTGAACCTGACACACCGCCTACCAAGAGCCTGGGTCTGTCCGAGGTTTCTTCCCAAAGGGGAGTTTTTCCTTGCCACTGTCGCACTGTTGCTTGCTCTGGAGGAAACTACTAGAACTGTTGGGTCCTTGTAAAGTGTCTTGAGATAACTCTTGTTATGAATTGATACTATAAATAAAAATTGAATTGAATTGAATTGAATATCTTGCACCCCTAACAAAGACGCAGATAGGCCTACAAAATGCTTCACAGAACCCAGAGTGAATTTCTCGCTCAACCTGCCAATGCGGCGTCTACTCTTTTATATGTCTATGGTGTAACAGTGACTGGTGCATGTTAGCTAGCTACATCAGGTGGACATTGGCCAACAATTCTAAGAGGATCAAGTGACATCAGGTTAAGCTTTATGTTATGTGGGTTGTTTTTAAAAAAAAAAAAGATAAAAATATTCTCACAGTAACAAGCAGAGATGTAGTTGCTGCAGAGGCCCACAATAATCTATCATCATGCTATAAGGAGTACACAAGAATCAAGATAACAATGCAGGAACAGATGTGATGAAGAGTATAAAAGGATTGAAAGAGAAGCCTATAAAGACCTTTTTAGGTGTATATCAGAACTGATATCATACCCAATCAAAGAGTTGTACTGGTCACAAAGCTCACATCATTCATGCTATCTGGTGGAGTTATAAGCCTGCGGAACATTCAAAGGGCGCTTTGAAAATAAGCTGGGAAATTCTGTCGATATATTTCCAGATGACAAAGCCAAATTGCTGATGTTTCCTCAAACTGTTTCTTGAAGGGATGTTGTGTTGGAAAATCAAAATCTGCTGAGGGAACTCAACATTTGGAGGGCCAAGTCAACCAATGTCAACAAGATCATAGATAAGACATCACATATCAGATCAATCATTAAACAGGAGATGACCCCTGGCCATTCCATCCATCTGATGCTAAAGATAGCGGTTATATAACCTTACCAGATCAACCAGAACAGCTTCTCGTTGGACTGCTCACTGGAAATCCTGACACCAAAACTCAGACACAGAAGATCACTGCTTTGGTTCAATCATTTAGTCAGGACATTATATACGCTGTCACAGGTGGTCAACATAAAACACCAAAGCACATTGAACTCACGTATGCTGTAAAAACACTGAGCTCATACAAACACTGAACAAGCTAGGGCATGGGGTGTCTTACTCCCAGCTTGGAAGAGAACAACACTGCCCTGTGTCTCCAAAAACAGCCTCTAACCACAGAGTTATACTTCCAGCCTCCATCAAGCCTCATGTCTTCATCAATCTTGCATGGGATAATATTAATAGACTTGAGGAAACCCTCACTGGAAAGGGTACATCACATAGAGTTAATGGCATAGTTGTACAGGCTAATGTCTATGGCCTTCATCTGTCAAGAACTGAACTTCCACACATTGAGAAACTGAAGCAGAGATCAGTCACCATTGAAGACCAAGGCCTGGAAGTATATGTAGCAGGTGAGCAATGATCCCAAGCATCAGACTACAGAATACTGACAATATCCTTACCATGACTCTAAACCAGATATACACCAGATTTCAAAAACTGAATTTATCTTAGGGGGATAGTAACTTAATGAGATGAAAAGAAAGTGATTTTGCTACCACCCCTGCAGTGCTATCAATATTTTCTAGTACTAGGGGTGTATACCTTGCCAAAAAACAACGATAGCATTTCCCCCCCCGATGATACCGATCAACCCCCCTGGCTCATGGACTATCAGGCCGATTATGGATCCATGTGATAGATAGACCGTTAATATTAATCAATAATATATAATAATATATTATATATATTATAGATATAATAATATCAATAATATACAGTCTATGGTTCTGGACAAAGACCAGTGAAGGAAAATAGAAGCTCTTTTCTGGTGACGCTGAGCATTACTGCGCAGCCTCCAACTTAGCTTGACACCGTTGTTGTGACTTGAGCAACGTGTCTGAAAGTTGTAAGTCTTCTGGTAGCTGTGCCAAGAGAAATCTCAGTCATTCCCAATCAGCAGCGACGGAGAGCGTAGGTATATGTTAGGAGACAACAGGCACAGGCTTATTACTGCTAACTAACACACTAGTTAACATTAGTAATTAAACCTAAACAGCTGATTACAAGGTAATGGAGCCTTTTATACATTGTCGTGTTTCTTTGTAAATAAACAAAAATAAAAAATAGAGTCTTGAAACGCTTCAGATGTAAAGTTATTCACTGTCAAAGTGGCGCCAAAACGAATGGCAGTCAATGGGATGCTAATGGAAGGTGACAGCTTCGTAGCAGTAAAATGGCGCCATGGGAGCTACTCTTATGGCGTTTTCCACTGCTGGTAACAGCTTCGACTCGACTTCGCCTTGACTCGACTCTACTCGACTCGACGCATTCTGCGTCCGTTTTCCATTGCAGATTGAGTAACGCCTCAGCATGGCTGGTCAGCGTGATGACGTAATTTTAAACGTGATTCACAACAGCACGTCGGCTACTTGCTAATGTTTTGTTTCAAAAGAAGCTAAAGGAAGCAACAAAAATCACCGCTAAAAAAACAGGAGTTTGGGAATTCCGACGGTGTTCAGACAGTCATGTTCAGTCTGACATGACTGTTGTTCGCCGACTCGAAAGGGTAAGTTAAGTTTCCTGGTAACGTTAGCTAACATTTACATGTGTTAGGGACCACGGTCTGTATTTACTATACGCTATATAAAGTACATGAACTTTAGCAACCATGATTACACACCAAAATATGTCTGCTGTGTACTGTTTGTGTTTCAGAGCATTAACGCTTTGCAAAACCGCCGCCGCAGACCGTCTGGTGGGCGTTCGATGTCCGACGGGTGAAATCTCTGGTTCTGACCTGCTGGGCTTCGTATAATCTTGATGAGAGTCATGGCTTATGACAATGACTGGGATGCATCTGGGACAGCAGAGCCGGGGGGACACTGTCACAGGGTGCAGGGGAAGAAGACCGGGATGGACGGGAGGGTTTGATGCGCTACTTGAAAAGCTAAATAAAAACTTTTCTTTGATATATTGTCTTGTTTTTTTAAAGTAACGGTGTGCAATATTGGAAACGACATAAATCCCCTAATATATAGCCCTTAATATTGAACAGTTGAAAAGTGAGAATAGTGCAGAGAGTAGATAATCTGTCGGTGTCTGGCTAGACACACACTCCGCACTTTGCTAAAAACGCAGCGATCCGACCAACCAGTAGTCTGCAGGTCTCCACGTCACCTTTTGGTATCGCCTCAGCTCGCTTGGAACCTCGACTGAGGTAGTACTAAAAAAGTACCTGGTAGCAGGTCGGTCCGTGTTGGCGGCCAACGGATTTTCGTTTGAAATGAAAAAACAAAAACGAAAAACAGCCAGTTTCCCAATTACCATTAGTAACCAGGGAAACAAAAAACGGAAAACAACCCGTTTTTCGTTTTTTGTTTTGATATTAAAAAACGGAAAACAAAAAACAATCTCGTTATCCGATTTTCTTTGATGCGTTTATAGATGGAAATCGGAAAATAAAATACGGGTGTATACGTCTCATTTCTCAATTTTACAATGTTTTTTATTGTGACCCGGAAGTCACTCCTGCGAGCTTGACAGTCAGCAGAGGGCGACCATGCCGTCTGCAGTGTTACCAAGTCTGCTTATTAAAATCAACTATGGCTGGTTTTATGTAAAGTTGCTTACACATATTGGTAGTCGCGGGTCGCGTTGTTTTGGGCTTGTTACTAAAGTGTAGTTGCTTATTTGGGCTTGTTCCCAGCGCTGTAATAAGTTGTCAAGCAGATATTTTCTATATGTTATTTAAACGTAGGAGTTTGCTCCCTCGGTCCCGCCCCTTTCCCCATACACACTAGAGACAGCAGAGTTTTTTTCCGCCCACTTCCTGCTTCTTATTGGCTCTGACCCAAATGAAAACGAGTACCAGCCAATCAGAGGCAGAGCAGGGCAATCTGTGTTTTTCTGGTTAGGAAAAATCGCGGAGTAGCGAGTGATGGTGACTGGAGTGTAGGAGAGTTTTTGGTGGGAACAACTCAAAATCACTGTGAAAACGTGTATTTGATCTCCCATCAGTTTTCTAATGTTAAATAATGTTAAAAGGTGGTTTACCTCCCTCCTGTGGTCATTGTCCTGAAGCTCAGGGGGAGAAAATAAATAAACTACGGTGTGTACAGTTTACCAATCTGTCCACATGGATGTAAATTGACAATCCGTCCCCACAGATTGTAAAACCGTGCACACAGACTCCAAACTGTGAACCCAACGCAGCTGCTATATCCCCACAAGACATCCCATTCTTTCGGTTTTAAATATAAAACTAGCATATTCGTCTAAAAACATTTTTACGCTCGTCTCATTGATGTCCAAATGACTACCGGGTATGCTGCGTACAACATATAGCCTACTCATAAAGAGACAACCAAAACGGGGACTGTCCCTAAATCAAGGACGCCTGGTCACCCTAGACCCGGCCTAGACCAGACATCCTCAGTGTATCTATCATTTTGTAAATGATAGGTATTTGCAAAAAATACCTAAATCACATATATGATGTAGGCTATAATAGGTATAAATACCCCTATATCACATATATGATGTAGGCTATAATAGGTATAAATACCCCTATATCACATATATGATGTAGGCTATAATAGGTATAAATACCCCTAGGCTACATCACATATATGATGTAGGCTATAATAGATAATTTGCACACACATTATAAATATGATAGGGAAGAAGAAACAGATAGTGACCGTAAAGAAGTACAAGAAACAATATGATTATATTATTAGAGTCTACTTGAAGCTTTTTATATTTGTCTCTCTCTCTCTCACACACGCAAGCACACACACACACACACACACACACACACACACACACACACACACACACACACACACACACAGTACTACCACGTTGTTCTGCATCACCTCCCCAGACCTTGACATTTAGCAGACCCACCCCCACACACACAGACACACACACACACACACACACACACACACACTAGGGTTGCACAACATTGACAAAATGTGATATTGCAACATCAATATGAATTCCGATATTTTAAACATATGTAAAATTACAAAATAGATTCATAACAAATTAAACAAGTTTTTTTCTTAAACAAAAGAACATTGCTATTGAAAAAGGCTATATAATTATATATCTCTATCTATCTATCTATCTTATAAGAGTAACGTGCAACAAACAAACAAATCCCAACTAAACCAGAGACAATCCCAATGTAATAACAACACAAGCATACATTAGTGCTGCTTTTGGAACTTAACTTATGTAGCAATTTTTAAAACACAAATAGGCCTACAAAATGCTTCCCAGAACCCAAAGTGAAAGAGATTAGATTAAAAAAATCCACCGATCTGAGCAGGAATATGCTGCACAGTGCTCTGGCATCTTGTATCTTCTGTTGCTAAGTAACGAGTATGACCGGTCCAAGATGGCGGTGGATATCTTGCGCTCAGCCTGCCAATGCGGCGCCTACTGTCTATGCGTACAACCGCTTAACACTTACAGACTACTGACGATCGCTTCCGGGTCACGAAAAAAAACATTGTAAAATTGAGAAATGAGACGTATACACCGTATTTTATTTTCGATTTCCATCTATAAACGCATCAAAGAAAATCGGATAACGAGATTGTTTTTCGTTTTCCGTTTTTTATCAAAACAAAAAAAAAAACGGGTTGTTTTCCGTTTTTGTTTCCCCTGGTTACCAATGGTAATTGGGAAACTGGCTGTTTTTCGTTTTTGTTTTTCATTTCAAAACGAAAATCCGTTAACCGCCAAGTACACGGACCCAGGTCCCAGGAACTTTTTTTCGTAATGGAAAACCAAAAAAGCAGAGTAGAGTCGAGGCGAGTCGAGTAGATACCACGCAGTGGAAAACCGCCATTAGAGAGGAAAGGCTTGATAGGAATAGAGTGGAGCGCGGCCCGACTGAAGCGTCGCACGGACATATGGATCACCACCATATGAAAGGGAGAGCATTGCTCGCGTAGCTCGCGTTGACTCTGTATCGGCCCTTGAGGGCCCCAGCGAGTCCCCGGACTCCGAAGTTGGGAACCATTAAAGGTCCCACACATTTGTTTTTGGCCGGTAGCGCATGCGTGCTTCACTCTTAACGGGACTATTCTACAAAGACAGCGACGCTGTGACAACTTTTAAAACATTTTTAAGTCAAAGTGTGGTTCACGACCCCTGCGTTCAACCGAGGATTGCTGATGCTCGACAGAGGTCTGAACACCAGAGTCCGGTTTGAAAATAAGTGATTAAAGGGTTTTTGGAGCAGGAAGATTGGGGTCGCGGGAGGTTTCGAATAACGTGAGTGCAATTACGTTTGTTACCCGACTTTATGTCAGTGTGCCTGGTTCACATGATGCTACTTCCTCATTGTAACTTAGCCATATGGTCCAACCAACACATACAACATCCAAAACTTTTATATATATCGTTAACGTTAATGTTGGTCGGTAAAGGTTATTGGCCGTAGCTAAAGTTAGCTAGCTTGCTTAGCTAGCTTGTGATTTGTACAAACGTAGCTAACGTTATTGCGTATTCGTTAACCGGTTTTACCGCTCTCTGTTACTGTAACTAACGTTATGTGGAACGTTATAGTGTATAGTATAATAGTAAAGTGTACATTCAGTGTTTGGTTTCCGATGTATTCTGTAAAATAAAAGTGAATTAATGATATTTTGCAAGACGTGCAAACTGTTTTTTTTTTAATAAGGTTTGGTTTGTGGGGCATTCGTTCCCTATCAACGAGAATAACAGCGACAACAGCTAATTTTACAGGCCTTTTGTCTGATTTTTTTCTGTTTCAGTTCCTCAGGGAGATTACGGTGACTTCTAATTTGTTTTTACACCCACAACCCTATTTATCACTTTAAGTTTAAGGTAACAAGTCCCAGGTGAACCTGGATGGACGAGCTTGTTTCCAGGCTCATTTGAGATTAATTTAGCTTCTCAGGAAGTCCCATAAACAGATCACGAATGAATAAATTAGTATCTAATATCTGTCCAAGTTTTACTCAGTCTCTAATATTATTATTATTATAATTATTATTATTCTTCAAATGCTCAGTACAGTTATTTTGACCAGTGTGGCACCTTTTTATGTGACCCATCAGATTCTGTGATCTCAGTAGCAACCATGTTGCCACCACATGTTTTTATTGAAGTCACATACAGTATTTTACCAAAAATGAGGCCTCCATAGTAGTATTATGACAAATTGTGATTGCAAAAATAGTCAGTTTCCCAGAAAATATTCAGTTTACAGTGAAATAAAACACAGAAAAAGCAGCACATTATCACCATAGAGAAACAGCAGCTAGAGAATGGATTTAGTTTTTGATAAGTGACTTAAACTTCTGAAAAATTGATTTAAATGGAATTCAGTCTGTTGATTAGTCATATATATGTATCATATATATGTATGTAGTTGCTCTCAAGACTGTGCACTTGCCCCCCCCTCTTTTTTTCTCTGAACTACCTATACTTTATATTTAATAATCTTATATTTTTTATTTTTATATTTCATGTTGACACTGTAAAGGGGTTGCTTCAGTCTCATTTTTTTTTTAATAAGTATATTCAATATACTTATATATTATATATATATATATATATATAAGTATATCAATGTGTGTATTACCGTTGTGTGTTTTGTACAGGACACACAGTGAGGAGACCATGTGGTGGTTCCAGCAGGGTCTGTCCTTCCTGCCTCTGGCGGCGCTGGTTGTCTGGACAGCAGCCCTTTGTCTTCGCTTACATCACAGCGGTGTCGCTGAAACACGTGATCCTCTGGTGCCTTACATCAGGTCTGAATCTGGACACAGACACACACACACACACAGTAGTTCACATATGTAGAAATGATTTGGCCCCACTCCTTATAATGAACAAATTAGTAATATTACATTTATTTTTTCTTTTCAAATGTCTTCATGGAAATGTAGCAGAAACATATTTTTTATTTATTCTTTAAATCTTTTTATTGATATTTTTAGCAAAATAAATCCAAGTTCTCTTCAGTGAACTTTTGTGTGTGTTGCAGTGACACAGGAACGATGGCACCAGAGAGGTGTGTGTTTGGCATAATGCTGGATGTGTCAGCCTTTTTAGGTAAAACACGCATACACACACACACACACACACACACACACACACACACACACACACACACACACACACACACACACACACACACACTACGCGGTATGTGAAACTACATTTAGTCTCATTCATAGTTAGAGACATATCAAACAAAACAAAACCTGCAGAGGACATGCAGCTCGCTGTATACATTTCCCAACGTATATGCGCCAATAAAAGAAAATAGAAATACTACATGAATGAATTTAGATTTAAAAAGCAATAATTGGTAGAAAACAAGTTGACGATTTTTTTAAGCTTGAGTCCAAATCAAGTCTGAAGTCATCTATTTTGTAACCCTAGTGTGACTTAAGTCTCAGACTCGAGTCCCTATCGTGTGTGTGTGTGTGTGTGTGTGTGTGTGTGTGTGTGTGTGTGTGTGTGTGTGTGTGTGTGTGTGTGTGTGTGTGTGTGTGTGTGTGTGTGTGTGTTGTGTGTGTTGTGTGTTTGTGTGGGATGTGTGTGTGTGTGTTTTTGCAGGGGATAGCTACGGTGTAAAACAGGTGGAGGGGCTCTGACAGGTGATGATGAGTTCAAACTGCACAGACTGAACCGCTTTGGGCTGCTGCTCGGCTTGATCAGCTCTTTTGGCATGTGCGTGGTGGCAAACTTCCAGGTGAGTGCTGCTGGTCCAAATCAGGTCCCATCTGTACATTGTGGTGAAGTGTTAAACGTTTCAACAGTGAGTGTGTGTGTGCGTGTGTGTCAGAGCAGAAGACCACGCTGTTCTCCATGCACATGGTTGGGGCGGTGCTGACTTTCGGGATTGGGGCTCTCTACATAGTGGTTCAGACCCTGCTGTCGCTCCACATGCATCCTCACGTCCACAGCAGGACCACTTACCTGGTCCGGCTCGGCGTCGGACTCTGGACCATGAGCAGCATCATTAGCAGTATCCTTTGACAGGGTGACAGCTGGAAGCCCAGAGTGGACTAACACTGCAGTCAGTAAGAGTTGTAGTGAGGCCATAATTACAATGAGAATCATTTTCATGATTATTATCTTCAAAGTCCAACCTGTTCTAAAAGTTTGATTTTGACTGACTGTGTACAAAGTTAGTGTATGTGCAAACCGGGTGTACTTGTATGCCACGAGGTATTTCTAGAACCGTTCTTTCCAACTATAGTAACGTTATCAACCCCCGGGCCTTCTTGTAACATGAACCTTTAAAAACCTGTGTGACTTTGGTTCTAGGTTTTGCCTTTGTTTACATTGGGTTTACAAACTAGAGAACGTTTCTTTTACACACGTCATTAAAAAAATGTGACACAGTGTTATAATTTATGTACTGTTTGGTTGGTGAGTGCAGTTAAGTTATGGTACAAAAAACATTAGGAAAAGCTGTGTTAGTATTGATGTTCCTTTTTATATAAGATCTTCATTTATCTGATGGAAAATTATTAAAAATAAGAGAGCAAGCAAAGTTGCTGGCTGCCACTCACACGGTACTGGATCCTGCAATATACATGTATATACCATACACACGATGACATTTAAATGTTGGTATCATTAAATCAATGGAAGGCCTCTACTTGCAATTATCTTGCACAGCGGCTAGATTCTTGCAATACCATGAGATCACACAAGTATCACACACGGAAATCCATCTTGTCAGGCTTCTAGAAATGCGTTTGTGTCCCATAGCAGTGGAACTAACCAATCAGCGTCCAATGAGGAGCTACTGCCTGCCACAGGCTTGTGTGTTTGAGTGACGGCCGCCCCTGTTCAGTCAAAACATTAATGACGGATGTGATAGACAGACGTTTTATCCAATCACCTGCAAGGCATTTTTATTGAAAGTGCCTAGCCTTTCCCAGAGTTTCCAACGACATCTTTTCAGATGGTTCTGTGTTAACAGACCATCTTGTGTTCCATTTGCATGAGAATTGATATTACTTAACAGTAAAGCTAGTGTGACAACAAAAATTCTAAGTAATGGCAACAAAATTTGGCTCCACATGATACAAGCCTGGACACGGAGACCAAGATGGACTCTTCAGAAAAGGTCATTATGTTTACTCAAGTTTTTGTGTGGGAATGTCACCGGACACCACAATCTTCTGAACACAGTGAAAGAAACCGATTCTGGTCTGGCTCAATGGCCAGTGTCTAGGTGTTTAGGCCTTTATTATATAGGACAGCTGAAGATGTGAGAGGGGAATGACACGCAAAGGGCTGAACCTGCAACAAAGGACTGAGTGTTGATATTGGATATTGTGATCCAGAATATTCCCTGCATATTTTATGTATTAACGCCATGTGCTGGAGCAGTTGGCTATGATCCTTAACAGAATCCCCTCCTGTCAGTGTTCGTATCGTCAGTCATCATGTACTGCAGTCTGCCGGGAGTGGACGTACCTCGCAAACTGCACTGGACTCCTGGAGAAACGGTCAGTTTTGCAGCATCAAAGATTTTCTCCTAATAGTTATGTTGCCGATATGGTATCCAAGAAAGTACTGATACTAAAATATGACAAACATAAACATGAGTTTGTAACTTCTCAGATGTTGTCTAAACACAAGGCTCACAATAACATTGTCTTATTAAATAATGCAAATTTTTTAACAGGTCGGTAACACTGCTCTTCGCAGCATTACATTGATGTTTGTATGTATGTTTCAGGGTTACACGGCTCACATTATCCTTTTAGGCCCTGTCTGAATGGTCCCATGCTGGAACTTCTCCTTCATCAGCTTCTTCCTTACCTACATCAGATTTTCAGGTAGCCTGTCTTATAATTTCACCCAATTAAAAACTGCTGTTAAAGGTTAATTTTGCTCCGTTTGCGTTTTCACTGTAAAATGACCAGACAAATGATGTTGCAAATAAAGAACATGTCATTTGAATAGTAGAGATACCGTAGATCAGAGGTACAAACATTGTACCTTTCACAACTTAAAAAAAAAGGAACAGTTAGACCTTTTTGGAAAACTGCCTTTGGCATGCTTTCAGAAAGTTGAATGAGAAGATCAATAATTACATTAATTTCTATTAATTAAATAATTAATTCTTTCTGCTCTAAGGGGTTTACACTGTATCGGCAACAGCTGGGTAGGCCTCATTGTGTTGTAGTGGCCATACTATATTGCAGAATCATGTGACACACAATGGCCCAATATTTCTGTAAAAGGAATGACTGTGAATATATTTTAGGAAAATGCTCTTTAATTTGGATCAGTTTGGCCTATTAATTTGGTTCAGTAAAATTAGGAAGTTTTAAGAGTGTCACAGAGTCTCTAAAAAATGCTCTCAACCCATTTCTGAAAAAAAGCCCATGGACGATTTAATTTGGATGCCATGCTGGAACATGTATGCTTATATTAATTCCATTCTTAATGGTTCAGTTAAAATTAAAAACATTGCAGTTGAACATTGTCTAAATAACTAGAGTTCTTCATTGTAAAAGATTTGAACAATGTTTTTCATGCTTATTCAATGAACAATGAATAAACATGCTAATAATTGAAAAAGATAATAACAGCCCAAAAGGCGGCGGGCAATTAAGGTCCAGTTCAAAGAAAATTAGGAAGAAAGAGACCTTTCTACTGATTTTGCTTACCAAAATAGCCTGATCCCTGCCAATCTGCTTTTAGGCATGGTGCAAGGAGGTATGAGGACAGCAGGTGTGGCCAAAAAGCCCATGGAGATGCCTAAGACAGTGACTACAAGTAGACAGGGAAGCACAGCTGATCGTCCTCGCAAGACCACGTGTAAAACACTTGCCTACATCAGAATATCACACCTAAACATAAATGGCAAAAACAAAAAGAAGTAAATACTTTATATCCACACAGGGCCTAATTTTGATTTGCTGGAAGATTTGTAATTTGAAAACATTATGTCACAGTGAAGTTGACCTCGAAGAAAATGGAATTGGTTCATTCTTCAGTCAAATAAATTTGAAGAAATTCCCTCAGGGGTCTGAGATATTGCAGTCAAAATAATGTATAGACACACCCTATAACATCGTTTGCGTGGAAGAATGAGCTGTTTACATTTAACATTCCATTAAGACTGGACAGAACCAGGCTTGCAAATGCATTTATTTCATTTAAGAATTTACACAGCATTAAAGAACACAATAAACATAAAAATAAAATAAACATATCAGGGCAAGACAAGTACTTGAGGCTAAGATAATTGGCTGCTGTCATATAGAAGACAAATTTTACACCTACCAACACCTTAATTACTAACAAACATTTATCTCATTTGTTTTGTGGCAGTGGTGTAAATTACGATTTTACCAAATCTTAACTTAACCCATACGATTTTAGTTTTAACATTTCTGTTTTATGCTGAATAAACAAGATGTTAATTATTTAACTCAGAGATGTTGGCAGGTGGTTTTTTTTTTAATTTAACTTTTTAACTAGTTGTTTCCCCATGTTTTCAGTCTTTATGCAAAGCTACTCAACAAAAAGGACATGAGATTAATATCATTCTGAACCTCTCAGGAGACTATTTCCCAAAATGTTCTTATTTAAGATCTGAAGTTGACAAAGAACATATTGTAAATTTGTTCGTTTTTTCTGTTTATGAAGAAAATTAATTTGCGAGCTGAAGCAGATGTGCAGAGCAGCCACCTGTACGACAACTGGCCACACGATGGCGTCGCAGCGTCCCATTTCAAACGTGAAGCCTCTGAGTCTTCTCCACTGCTGGCCAGAGGGAACATGACCAGCTGCAGAGCACCAAGGCTGCGTTTACACCAGTTTAACTCTTTCTAATCGCTTAAAGGCTTTTTATAAAGGCTCTCTTAAAATTGGTTTGGTGGCTTGTAAAGGGTCAGTACAAAAACATATCCTCTCCCCTCTAGTGTTGTCTATTTAATCAAATAGTTTGGGGTTTTATTCATCCAAGTTTGGAGATTTCTGCCTCACCCCAATATGATTAAGTGTGGAATTTAGTTAAGTAAACATGACCTGGACAATTAAAATCTAAACCATCTGACTAAGGAGATAATATAAGGGGAAGATTATATATATACAGTGAGGAAAATAAGTATTTGAACACCCTGCTATTTTGAAAGTTCTCCCACTTAGAAATCATGGAGGGGTCTGAAATTGTCATCATCGGTGCATGTCCACTGTGAGGGACATAATCTAAAAAAAAAATCCAGAAATCACAATGTATGATTTTTTAACTATTTATTTGTATGATACAGCTGCAAATAAGTATTTGAACACCTGAGAAAATCAATGTTAATATTTGGTACAGTAGCCTTTGTTTGCAATTACAGAGGTCAAACGTTTCCTGTAGTTTTTCACCAGGTTTGCACACACTGCAGAAGGGATTTTGGCCCACTCCTCCACACAGATCTTCTCTAGATCAGTCAGGTTTCTGGGCTGTCGCTGAGAAACACGGAGTTGGAGCTCCCTCCAAAGATTCTCTATTGGGTTTAGGTCTGGAGACTGGCTAGGCCACGCCAGAACCTTGATATGCTTCTTCCAGAGCCACTCCTTGGTTCTCCTGGCTGTGTGCTTCAGGTCATTGTCATGTTGGAAGACCCCAGCTGCCCATCTATCAATGCTCTAACTGAGGGAAGGAGGTTGTTCCCCAAAATCTCGGCATACATGGCCCTGGTCATCCTCTCCTTAATACAGTGCAGTCGCCCTGTCCCATGTGCAGAAAAACACCCCCAAAGCATGATGCTACCACCCCATGCTTCACAATAGGGATGGTGTTCTTGGGATGGTACTCATCATTCTTCTTCCTCCAAACACGGTTAGTGGAATTATGACCAAAAAGTTCTATTTTGGTCTCATCTGACACTGACTCCCATGACTCCTCTGGATCATCCAAATGGTCATTGGCAAACTTAAGACAGGCCTTGACGTGCTGGTTTAAGCAGGGAACCTTGCCATGCATGATTTCAAACCATGACGTTTAGTGTATTACCAACAGTAACCTTGGAAATGGTGGTCCCAGCTCTTTTTCAGGTCATTGACCAGCTCCTCCCGGTAGATCTGGGCTGATTCTCACCTTCTTAGGATCAATGAGACCCACAAGGTGAGATCTTGCATGGAGCCCCAGTCCGAGGGAGATTGACAGTCATGTTTAGCTTCTTCCATTTCTAATGATTGCTCCAACAGTGGACCTTTTTTTTGCCAAGCTTGGCAATTTCCCCGTAGCACTTTCCAGCCTTGTGGAGGTGTACAATTTAGTCTCTAGTGTCTTTGGACAGGTCTTTGGTCTTGGCCATGTTAGTAGTTGGATTCTTACTGATTGTATGGGGTGGACAGGTGTCTTTATGCAGCTAATGACCTTAAACAGGTGCAACTAATTTAGGATAATAAAAATGGAGTGGAGGTGGACATTTTGAAGGCAGACTAACAGGTCTTTGAGGGTCAGAATTGTAGCTGATAGACAGGTGTTCAAATACTTATTTGCAGCTGTATCATAAAATAAATAGTTAAAAAAATCATTCATTGTGATTTCTGGATTATTTTTTAGATTATGTCTCTCAGTGGACATGCACCTACAATGACAATTTCAGACCCCCTCCATGGTTTCTATGGAGAACTTGCAAAATAGCAGGGTGTTCAAATACTTATTTTCCTCACTGTATATATAACCCAAATATGCTTTGCACTTTTGCTCAAACTGCATCGGTCCTTCTGTGACTTTCTCCACTTTATGTACTTGATGCTATGACATTTCAAAACATCCACTTGAGGTTTACTTTCAGTTATAAATTATACCCGCTCCTTCACATGTCTATGAAGCCTACTGGGATGATATGGTAGAAAAAAACATTTATTTAAAAATAAAACATTAAAATTTCCAATTTTTATTCTGCATTCAATTCAGTTCAATTCAAACAATTAAAGCTGCAGTGGGCAGAATGCCTCTTCTGGCAGCTCTCCCTCTCCATTGCACGGGCATTGCATGTGCAGAACAGCCAATAGGAATGCTCGTGCTCTCTGAATTGACCTGTGATTGGCCAAAGTCTCCCACTCTGAAGAACAGAGACAAGAGGAAATCCAGAAGTCTGACAACTTGAATTCCTGCTGAAAGATTATGAGATCTTTGCCTAATTATGCCAAAAACCAAGAGCCTACCAATGCTTTAATAACTGAATTGTAAGCTTAACTATTCTATTTATTAATGGTACTTTTTATTATATTCCGTTCATTAATGTTTGCCTATTTCATCTCAATTTATCTGTCTGTTTTAACATTCAGTGTCTAACAAATTATACTAAATGCATTTATTTTTTTTACTAATAAAAATGTACAAAGTTTTTTTCTAAATGTTTCGAATCCTGCATTATTTCCATTACTGTTAACTAGCTAGCATGCTTCTTCACTGCCTTTGGGGCATTTATGCTACTCTTGGCCTGGCATCCGTGCTTAGTGTGAGGAAAGGATGCCAATTTGTTCAGGTCCTATATCCTGACCAATCCAGCTAGCCTGACCCTTAACTATTAGAGGTCCATGCTTAACCTCTTCCAATCGGGCTGCTTTTTACGTCCGGGTCTTGCCTAGAACTGCAGTGAGTTCCATAATTGCTCCTACCAAACAAAATCTCTACAGAGTACCTTTTTACATTTAAGACCACTCTCTTAAACCTGAACAGGGGCCGTTCAATCTCAAAACGGTGTTACAGATTCTGGGTTGAATGACACTTTTCATCGGAACAGTGTGAACTTTGAGTTGTGTTTTCTCTAGTTTGGTGGGTGTGACGGACCGGACTTGTTACCCAATCAACAGTGACATGTATGTGAAGCAGGAGAAGGCTATATAAAGATAGCAAAGCGTTTTCAGATGCTAATATCCTCTGTTTGGAATGTAATTAAGAAATGGCAGTCATCAGGAACAGTGGAAGTTAAAGCAAGATCTAGAAAAAAAGCTGAAGTTAAAGAGGACAGCTTCTACAAATGGATAATGATTCTAAACACACCTAAAAAAATCCACGGTGGATTACATCAAGAGGCGTAAACTGAAGGTTTGCCATGGCCTTCACAATCTCCTGACCTCATATGACTAACATAATTGAAAATCTTAAAAGAGCAGTGCGTGACAGACCAGCCCAGAAATCTCAAAGAACTGGAAGACTTTTGGAAGAAAGAATGGGCGAAGATACCTCAAACAAGAATTGAAAGACTCTTGGCTGGCTACAAGAAGCGTTTCCAAGCTGTGATACTTACCACAGGGGGGGGTACAAGGTATTAACTCTGCAGGGTGCCCAAACTTTTTTAGACGCAATTTTTTTGTTTTCTCTTATATTGAAAGTGTAAATGATGGAAATAAAATATTACTTTTTGTAACATATTATACAAATGTCTAATCTGTCATTTGATGCCTTTTGGAGATTTTTCCATCTTTTCTTGGCTTCTTTTTGCACATTAATAAAAATGTTTACCTGGGGTGCCCAAACTTTCAAGTATCTACAAATAAACTTTAATATTTTATCAGGTACAAACCTTAACTTCTAACCCTGAGTTGCTACTGTACGTTGTATTGTGGGTACGTTATCCTTGTTAAGACTAATACAGATGTATTCGTTGGTTGTAGCTATGGTTACCCTGTGTCTACTTCAGACTGACTGCAGCCAAGAAAAAACCTAATTTTCATATTTAACCTCTTATTTTTTTAATTGATTTTGATGTAAAACTAATGTTTTTATTTTGGTTTTGGTCAATAGATCAACTGACTATAGAAAGCTTTTAGCCTCTTTTAGCTCCTAGTTTTGGTTAGTAGGAGAGTAGCTAGTGAAAAAAAAGTGAGGCAAATGGTTAATAAAGAGTTGGAGACCAAACAGCGCTAAAAGGGACTGAATATTTGACTAACAGCTCAATGTCAGTGGTTGGGTTTTCTGCTCTACCCAAGTGGCCAAACCTCAATTACTGGTGCTGTTAACTATTAATATAAGTGTGTCACATTTACTCACAGCCAACAGGTTGAGGTTCCTCTGCCATCAGTTTTGTCATCGGCTGTTCTCTGATCAGCTGCTTCCAACAGGTCGGACCTAAAAACAACTCCATTTAACACACTAATTACCAGCCGCGTCTGGGACTCCAGAGGTGGTTTGGAATACTTGCCAGTTATGTTAATGTCAGATTTGGTCACCGCAATAGCGTCGTAACCATGCACGTTGCAGGGACATGACTGCAAAATGATGAAAACATGTCCACCTACCAAAGAATTCAGCTTCCTCCGATGTTTTGTACTTCATTTACCTTCATGCTGTGGGCTGCAGCCATGATTTTAGAATACTGAGGTCAAATATTACTGCTAGATTAATTAAAACTCTGAACGTAACTGGAATAATGATTGCCCAGTTTCTGCATGAAAAGAATCAAATCAAAAATAATCTAATTTATGAATTGGCACTATTAGCTGTTTTACTGCTTCAATATTGTTCTGATTATCAAAGAAAAGATTCATTCAACAGCACAAATTAATTAATTTGAGAGTGCAAATTTTGAACTGTTTTGTTTTTCTCTATGATACCAACCAAGCACTCGTAAGGTAATTTGTAAAACAACCAGTTCTCATTTAAACGAAACAAACGCACCTCAATTTCAACTACTGAACTTCAATGTGCTTCACCAAAAACAATAAAAATTCCACACAGATGGAAGCAAGATTTAATCAAGTTTCAATTTTTTCATAAAACTATGACATTTCTATTCAAAGCATACATTTTCAAAGATTAACTGTTGTTTAAGTGCCCCCAAATTGTGAGGTTTGGGAAATTTTGATTTTTTCGACGCTAAAGCAAAATGAGGGAGACTGACTACTAAACACTGAAAGTCAGATTTCACTTAACTTTGGCAAATTAATTTATTATTTAGACTTTTTACCCACCCATTGAAATTATTATTAACCCAATATATATTAAGGAGGCTTTGGGTGTTCCTCACAAGTGATCAAAGTCTGGTAATATTACAACAGATTACTATTAAAATATGAATGGCTTTAACATACAGTATATACATACAATCATAACAATAAATACCACAAATTAGAAAAGCAGCTTTGTCTGTAAAATCAATCAAAACTAAAATATCTTGTAGGTTAAAGTAGTAACTGGTTGTTAAAGGGTGAGTTCACCCAAATCAGAAAAATGTATACTCTCCCTAGTATTAGCTCTTCTTTACTTTATTAGTGTCTCTGCAAACTCCAAAAGGTGTTTCCAAGGTTTAGAAAATTACTCAGCTGTTATGTTAATTAACAAAAACTATATTCTCAGGTGGTGTCCGTACAATTTACAGCTGGCAGAGTGAGCAGTATTTAAAATCTCTAAAAAAAGAACCCTGGAAGTCGTCAAGAAGTCAAGCATTATGCTTGTATCTGTTATTCTTTTCATGTAGAAATAAGTTTGATAGGTACAAACCTATCTTTTGTAATAATGTGTAGACAACCAAGCAGGCCTTGATACTAATTAACTGAAAATAATCAATATTTATGTTAGAATGGTAATTAAGTTCCAATGAAAAATGCTGCCAGTGAGTTCTATACACCACTCGAGTTACAGATAGTGTTTTTTGTAACTTGGGTGAACTGGCCCTTTATCAGCAAGGAACAAACCAGATGAAGAGCAGAGTGAAGCTTCAGGTGTGTCTCAGAACTACAGGAGATAGTGAACGTCCAGCAAGTCTAAACATAAAAAATCATTCAAAAGTTCCAAATATGCACTGCAAAAGAAGTGAGTGCTCACTGACTGGATGGACATATCAGCCAGAGCTCCCTGTGTTCCTCTAAACTAAGTCTGGTTATAAACTGATTAAATGCCAGAACAATATGCACCATGCAAGCTGCAGGTTCCCTGATAGTCCCACTGAAAGTTGCTTCTCCTTATTCTTCAGTCTGATTGGAGTTTATGTGAGCTGTTTGGGCCGGGGTTATCTTTAATGTTTTGACTTGAAGTCGACTTACATCAACCTGTACAGCTGCAAACATTTCATCCACACCTGAAAACATCATACTGCCTCTGGCCAAAAAAAAAGATAGCTTACTTATTTTTGATCCCATCTACAAAGCTTGGCTAGTTTGTTTTGAACCAAGTGAACAGCACCAGAGACGTGGGTCGTGAGTCAGAGGTCTGGAACCAGTGTAATGCCAATGCAAACAACAGTGATTCACTACCTTCTCACAGAGACACACCCATTGATTTCATGGATTTATATTAATTGCTAGAGATCTGTTTTTAAGCTATGGCACGAGCAAAGCACATCCAGAACATCTGAGACCTGTGGAGTTTAAAGACACAAGGACAAAGTCAAAAGTAATTTCTGAATCTTCTGACCTCGACCCTTGAAACCTGCAAGAGGATCCCTTTTTTTCCCTTGTGCAGTGGTTTCCAGTTCTCTGAGGACGCTAGGAAGAATTTTGGACGGATAGGGGCTTCAGGAAAAAAAAAATCCTGGAGGGTTTAAGGCATCAGTGGGGGGGCCATAGAAAGGCCGACGAGCTCTGAAAATTCGACATTCACAGCCGTCATTTGCACATCCTGTCCTTGACTTAAAAGGCAGATCCGTCACAGATGATGTTCTGGCCTCGGCCAGGGAACAGCTCCATCTGCCAGTACCGGGGGTCAGCGTACACTACAAAAGGTCAGAGGGAACAACCGTCAACTGCGTGTTCAGTCAAGGCAGCTTCAGCAGCCTCATTCCACTGTTTGATTTTAGGGATCAGGAGAACAGATGCAGCATGCAGACCCTTCAAAGACTGTGAGGTACAGTTTAAGCAGTGGCTAAGATATAGTTTTTTATGGTGGGGGCACCAGACCAAAGTTTGTCTGTTCTGCCTGAAGTTATCATTTTGTCCAGCTAATGTGTTTGTGGATTTAAAACGGGTGTGGCAGGTGTTACCCATGTCTCCAGGTGTCAGCCAAAGGTTGAAGGAGCTGCAGTGTTTCTGACAGCGCTGAACAGGTAGAACTCGAACTGTTGGTAGCCCCTCGCCCACCACCAGCCAGCCAAACACCCCGACACCCTGAAACCCAAGTCAAAGTTAGAACAGAGGCTGAGAATTAATTTGTGGTGAGTCATGAGAGCTACACTTAGGGGTATGCAATATAATATTAGATTAAACGATTACATAAACGACGCATTTTAATTGTTAAAATGTGTCAATGATCTGCCTTCACAGAAACATCATTATTATTGTGCCACAGTGCACAGTCTATCAGTTGCAGTTTAATGGCTCAAATTTTTCTTCCGCCAATAGGGGTGCAATGTTAGCCGTGTCAAGCTAACAATGCCAATAGCGCTCCCACTGGCTAGGTAATTGCAAATCTATGAAACCAGCCACTGTCATGTAGAAAAAAAACAATTGTACACACATCAAAAGGGTATTGATTTATGTCCATGTAGTAATGTAATATCATACTTCACTGCATCAGGAAAAAGGAACTGTATTTAACTTGCTATGGTACAGAGTACAGCCTGACCGATATATCGGCCGATATTTTTTCGGTATTGATATATCGGTATCGGCATTCATAATGGCCGATTTAAAAATAAATTAAAAACAAGACAGATAAATGATTCTAATTAATGAATATTTAAAAAAATAAAAAACGGACTCTCAATCATGCTATGAGCTTTGGCGTTGCATAGTCTGTCCACCAGAGGACGCTCTACAACGTCCCTGTTGGCAACACTGAAGTTTTATATCTTAAGTTTGTATCTTTATACATTTTATTTATCAGACCTTTAATATATTGTGATGTTCTTCTGTTCTGTTGTGACAATAAAACAAACTATTAGCATATTATTTTAGAGAACTCATAAATAACTACAAATAACTAATGTTAGGGGGAAATCTGTTTGTTTTGTAATGCATTTCTGGATTTTTAAATATATATATATTGTGACGTCACGAGACGTGACGTCACTGCGTTCTGGAGGGCCGCTACGTTCCCCTGAGATGGCTGCAGTCACAGACAGTTTTGGCACCATCTGCTGGTGGAGTTGGAAACTCCACCCCTCAAGCACATGACATCCCAACACACCTGAGACTGATCAGGGCCTAATAAGCTGAAGGGATTTGTAAGGCCCAGAGACACAGTTGGCTGGAGAGGAGAGTTTGAGTTGTGCACTCAGAGGAGCTACAGGTCGAAGTGGCACTTTCCATGTGAAGGACTGGAAGATTGGAATACTTACCTGAAGATTGGAATACTTACCTAAAGACTTGTTTCAAGGAAGAAATGTACCCGAGGGGATCGGGTCTATGATTTAAGGTTTGAAAAGACATTGTTTAAGTTTTGGACTGTTACATGAGTAACCTTATCCTTAGTTACCTTTTTTGGCTTTGGCATACCTTGTTTTGTTATTCCCCAAGAACTTTATTAAAAAAAACCTTTTGAAGTACTCTACGTTTTATGTCCTTGCACTGCTGAACTGTCCCGCCGAGAGCCGTGCAGCCTCTCATGATGTCACAATATATATATATATCGGCTAGTACAGTTTCCAATGAAAGTGGACAGCACTTGTTCCAAAAGTCGCCATAAGACATCATATGCTCATTTGCCTGTTGGTGACATAATTGCGTATCATTTGCATAAAGCTTAGTGGCTGTGTTGGCTGACGACCTGCTGCTCACAGTGCAAGATGAGAGGAAGAGAAAGACCTTGTGTTGTTGGCAGAAGAGCCATGGACTGATTACTCTGAGCAGCATGCGTGGAAATCATCTACAATATACTGAAGTTGCTAAATTGGCGTTAGTGGCTTTTTAGGTAAGATTTGCTAAGAGGGTCTGAAAAGTCACTAAATCTAACGAATATTGTTAAACAAAGCTGGTTCTTTGTCCATCACTCCCGTCAGTAACAAGAGCCCTGTTTTTTTCTGGACATGTGAACTCACCTTACTCTGGGAGTTTGTGCTGTGGGTGACCAGGCAGCGCTGCAAGATGGTCCCAGCGCTGTCCAGCAGGGGGCAGAGCTCCGCCTTCGGGAAGAGCCACCTCAACACCTTCTCCCTGGTCCCAGAGCTGAACCTCCTGCAACAATTAACACACACCAAAAATCAATAAATACCACTGGGTTTATTGGCCTCAGGAAGGACCTGGTTTTGGTGGAACATGTGTACGTTCAAAAGTTGTTTCAGTCATGCAAGAAAAACTCCGATTGGACAGATAGTCTAGCTAGCTGTCTGGATTTACCCTGCAGAGATCTGAGGAGCAGGTAACCATAGTCCTCAGAAATCCACCAGAGGTTAGAACGCCAACACAAAGAAAGTTGAAAGTAAGCATCCAGCTGAAAAAAAGGGACATCCGACGGAACATCCAGCAGTACCGGAACAATCCCGGAAATTAAACGTCATTGATATAGTCTACTGTCTAATGTTCTCAGACAGATTTTCACAGGTCCAAAATGTTCAGTCCACTTTTCACCTCCTGCACCAACCAATGGACTGGGCGAGGTGTGAACTGTTGCTTCCGCCAAAGTTCATTAATACCTGACAATAGACACCTTGAAGGGCATTAACCCGCTTATACCACAGTCACTTGCCAAATAACATAAGTTTAGATTTTAGTTTACAATCAAAATCTAAAGTTTTTCCAAACAATAACTTGTTTTCCTTAGCTTTACCTGAGGGTTTGACTAATACCTGGAACAATCATTCCCATCCCATAAGATTCTAATGAAATGCAAACATTCACTGCTCCAGGGTATAGAACAGACCTTATATGCAACCTGCCTCCCTTAGCAATGGGAGATATTTATATTCTGCTCAGCTCAGCTACGAGCCAGAAAGCTAACGCTATGTTAGCATGATTCAAAGTCAATAACATTGTGTACAGTTGGTAATCAGTAAAAATAATTTGACAGTATGTTGAACAAGACAAGCTAGCTATCCAGCCATGTTGTTGTCCCCAAAACAATATAACTACTTCTACAAACAATTTTATCCATGATGTGCAATGTTACTGTTGGCCATAGCCTGAAGTAGCGACCTGAACAGTGATCGGGATGTGAGATAATATTATTCGCTGAGTCAGCTCAGAGGGGCAGTGCAACGTACCTCTGCGTACACTGAAGCACCACACAGTGCTGAAAATGACAGATTCACATTTCCTTGTTTTAATATAGTGCGTTATTTAGAACAGTAAATAGTTTCACCAGAACTTGATTGGTAGGTGTCCTACATCACTTTTTCAGAATCAAGGATTCACCCAGACCATAGTATAATTATGATTATTAACAGCATACATCTTTTGCATAGACTACTGAGTTCCTAAAATATTCTCCCCCCCTGTGATTATGATGCAGGTCAGGTCTGGGTTCCTCAGAACCGAGTGGACCAGTGAACTGGACTTTGAACCTAAATGTGTACCACAGCAGAGTGAAGTTGGCGGGTCCCTGGGGGAGGTTGTGGTTGTGCAGACCGTCGTCCTCCTCCAGCAGGATGGACATGGAGCCTGAGTGGGCCAGGTAGAGCTCCTCCAGCTGCTGCCGCTGGACACTGAGGGACTCCCCACCCTGCACAGACCAGTAGGAACAAACACAAACCGGTAGGATTTAGACTTTTCTGATATATGGTTTATTCATATGATTACATTGTTATTATAATATTATAATTTTATTTCTTCTTTTTTATGATCACCCTTGGTTCACCACCCCCACCGTCCTAACCATCCACCCTATAGACTTTGACCCAGACTGCCTGAGAACTAGGGCTGTGCAATTAATCAATTTTGATTGCAATTTTAAATTTTGGCTCCTACAACTATCACAAAAACGTTATTGAGAAAATCTATAATTTTGCACATTACGTTTTGCAAGTAAATTCTAATTGTGTCCTGTGTTCTGAATGACATGCAGACTTTTCCTCGTAAACTACCTCAGCCAACATTTGAATATATTTTTATTTTAATGGGAATTTCAAAGTTCAAACAGGTAAAGCATTAAGGGAAATCTCCTAGTTCAAGGTGTGTACACTGTTCATTTGTTTAACTGTTACACTGTTTTTAACATTGAATAATTGCCACATCTTTCCAAAAGTCAATGAGTAATCGTGTTAAATAATCGTGAATTCAATATTGACCAAAATGATTGTGATTATGATTTTTTTTTCCATAATTTAGCAGCCCTACTGTGAACACATACATGCACACACCCACGACGACTTGTTGCACTGTTGATGTTTACTACATTTACTACTACTACTACTACAACACATTAGTCTTCTGTTTGAAAAAAAGAAATATAGTTTTCACCCATGGGTGTCAGAAGGGGAGGCCCATCAGATTGACCTCTGACCTTTAGCAGGACGAGCTGTGGCCCCCGTCGCAGATTCACCGTCCCTCTGAGGCTCTCTGGGACTTCCAGCACCGAGGAGATCTCTGCACAGCCCGAACAGTTGACCAGATTATGCCTTAGAGAGCCGGCACTCCACCATTCATGGAAACCTGCAGGGTACACACGCATAAACATTTACTATAAACATACTACAAGTCAAATTCATCCAAAAAATGGATGTTGGAAAGCGTGAGTTGTGATTACTTGTAGGAGTAACGACTGACTCCTATACTTGGGTTACACAACTCTTGACGCAGCCAATGTGTATTGCACTTCTGTAATAAATAATTCTTTTTTTCATCCTTAAGATATCCAGTACTTCCTCATTGAAAACATGTTTGTGTGCTCATGTGTTTCTCTATGCTTCACACCTTGCAGATTGTACTTCTTGGCGATGGGCAGGGACAGCAGGCGGACGTGGCTGAGTGGGGATGACCAGTTATAACAACCCAGGTTGACCAGACCCAGCTGCGGGGGGCTCTGAGGGTATGTGAAGGCCAGCACCACCACCAGCAGGAAGCCCACTGCCACCACAAACTGCACAGACAACAGAGACATTACCATCACTTCCGCTAGAAAAATGCAAGTTATTTTTCAGACAGAAAAATGTATTTTCTAATGACAAAACTTCTCTTTTCCACCAAATTCTCATATTTAAGAGGCTGTAACCTGCATTTTAAGAACTTTCATGTGATAAAGGCCTTCAGTGATTCATTGATTAATTGTCCTGTCGATTAGGGGTATTAGCAGTAATATTTGCGTTGGCAGGCCTGACCTTTATGGTGGCTCTCAGGATGGGGAACTGGGGAGGCTCTCTCCTGGGCTCGTTTGTCTCCAGGACCTGCTTGATGAACCTCTCGATCTCCCTCTCCGACATGCCGTAGCGGTAACCCGACTGCCGGAGGATGTCGATGCTCTCGGACAGTTTGTCGTAGATACACGGCTCGCTCATCGTCGATCCAATGATGGCAGTAGTGACAGCGACTTCTCGGTCAAACACGCCGATCTTCAGCCGCCGGATCCAGAAGCATGGTTTCACCTACAAAGTGAAAATGTGTTATCATGTAAATTAGTAATAAATTAATATGCAATTTAAATGTAATTATAGTTTGCTATGAGTGTCAGCATGTGCTGTTTTCTCTTGCATGGAAACAATGGGCCTCATGCAAGAGCCACATATAAAAAAACAAAGAATTTGTGGTATTTTCAAGGAGGTACAAAAGGAATTTACAAGGAGTCCAGACCTGTTGAAGGAGTCTTGTACTTATACTTCTCTCTAGGGCTGGGCGATTTAGAGAAAATCAAATATCACGATATTTTTAACCAAATACCTCGATACTGGAACAATTTAACGAATGAAATGGCTACTATGAGGACTATCGTCATCACACATGAATACAACTGGGTTTAATGAATCCCCGAGTCCCAGCTTTATAGTCAGTAATACCCAAGTTATGCTCTACTTCCGAGACTGTTTAGGGACCACAGAATGCAGAAATATTCAAATACACCATGTCAGAATAGGTACAAATAACACAGTTGTACTGCATGAGAGTATAGCTGTAACTATTTAATGAAGCATAACAAGGATAAAAACTAATTATTTTGCTAGGTCCATTAATCACTTTACATAGGGACGCATGGGAGTCTGTTATGATCTCTTTGCAGTTGGCTAAAGACCGAGTTTGTCAGCAAGGCCGAGATCCTCCGAGACACTAGCACCTCACTGGAAAGCATGTGGCAGGCTTCAGACAGGTATCAGGCAGAATCTGGACATTTTCAAACAAGCCACAATGCAGCGACAAGTCCGTGGCAGGTTTTATAACTACAAGTTAACTAGAACTGTCAAATAAATGTACTGGAGTTAAGATATTTCCCTCTGAAATGCAGTGGATTAGATGGGTAATGTTCCATGAAATGAAAACACTCAAGTAAAGTACAAATACTTTAAAACTGTACAATACCTAGTACAATACCTTACAAAGAAGATCAAGATGGCGCGTGGGGGCGGCCTCTTTTTCTGCTCTCTGATACTTGTTTTGTTTTATTTTTATGTGTTATATGTATTTTTATTTTCTCCCCCTGTCCCTATGATGAACACCCAAACCTTCCCATGGTGTCAGGGCCAATCCCTGCACAGTAACCCAGTAACACCAAGCACCCACCTCAAGTGAATTAGATATTTTATAGTGTTAAACACATCATTTAAACATGTAAATGGCTGTCAAGCATACACTGTACTGTTATATCCACCTACCTCATAAACAACCTCTTATATTAATAATTACTTATTTATTCCAGTACAATTTGCACTTTTGAATTACTGTTTAAAATTGTCATACAGTTTCAACAGTTTGTTTACATGTGTTTATGTAGCCTACTTATGTGTATGCATACATAACGCATGTTCATATGTATATATGCATATTTTAAATACAAAACGGTACATCTGTCCATAGTAATCAAATGGTTACGTTTACCTTGTTCAGCTTTACAGTCCTTGTATTTGTCTATTTCTGTGTAAGGACTTTGAGAGCAAAGAGCCAGGGTCAAGTTCCATGTAAGTGTTCCCACTTACTTGGCCTTTAAAGCTATTTCTGATTCTAAATGTACTTAGTTACTTTCCCCCACAGCGGATAACATAACAAACGCCATCAGTCCAACGGTTGCCTGCTGCATTCAAAACAACCAGCTACATAAAGTATAATGTCATTCCAAACTTGGAACAGTGTGAACGATTGTGATTCAAAAACATACCACCACAGTCCTACTGACTGCGGCTAACTGACTTGTTAGCTTGTGCATGTTAGCCTTGATTAATACGTTTAGTTTACGTAATTTAAAGAAAACTACAGAAGACTGAAAGCCTCACCTTAAAGTGAAATCCACCGCTGTAGTGGGAGTCTCTTCTTTCTGACGTTACTAAGGAAAATAAATATTGTTTTTAATAAACTAGCTTGCTAGTTAAGGGGCATGGGGCATTGCTACCGCAAACAGCCAAGGAACAGTATAAAGAAGGAAGAGTCATTACTCGTCACATGCGTCATTGGTGCCAAACCAGTAGTATTCTACATGTAGCTATTTGATTGTAATAGAGAATGTTGTTATCAATAACTAACCAACCAACCTTCAAACTGTTGTTGATATATAATTATATTCAAGAGGGATAACGTGAGCCATATCGCTATATAATATTTCCTATTATTGTCAGGAGGTGACGCTCTGGATCTGTTATCTCTGCGGCCTGCAACTGCTCACGCCACGCCCCCGCTTACGTCACGCCCCTTGTTTTATTTGCCTTCAAAATAAAAGCCCGTTTCAACGTTTTTCGCAAAAATCCTCGAAGCGGTTTTCTTCTTAATCCTTTCACTGTGTGGGGAATTGTGAAATTGGCGCCCCTGCTTGCTGAGAAGGTACCATGCACAGAGAAGCTGTGTGAGAAGGGTAAAGGGGAGGGGGGAGCAGGGTACAGTTCACCTCTAGGTCGAAAGGGTTGCTGCTATAGCTACTGTGGGTGCTCCGCTAATGCTGAGCACTCACGAAGCTGCTCGTGGTTATATGTCAGTTAAACTTTTCATCTACAATCCTATCCTGAGTTGAAAGATACTACTTTACGGCGTTATAGGCATATTTGATAGGCATACAGTATATGTTCGACTCGGCCGTCTGAAACATTTTTTGGCAGCACGTTCTAAAACGCTTAACGTGAAAAAGCTTAACGTGGCTTAATGTACCTAAACAACGATCAATTATCACCATATTTACCATGGCCATATCTTGTCATGAACACTTGAACCTGTCAAAAAAACTAAACTGAAATCCAACGATTATGGAAGTTATCTCACGGTAACGTTTTCTTCTTCATTGGTGTGTATGGCGAGGAAAAGGCTTAACGTGGCTTAATGTACCTAAACATCGATCAATTATCACCATATTTACCATGGCCATATCTTGTCATGAACACTTGAACCTGTCAAAAAAACTAAACTGAAATCCAACGATTATGGAAGTTATCTCACGGTAACGTTTTCTTCTTCATTGGTGTGTATGGCGAGGAAAAGGCTTAACGTGGTTTAATGTACCTAAACAACGATCAATCATCACCATATTTCTCTCACATATTGCTCCTTATAACCAGTGAAAACTGTCAAAAAATCGGACCCAAAGTCCTATTATTATGGACGGTAGCTGACATTAAGCGTGTCTGCTTCATTAAGGGATATTGTAAGGAAAAAGCTTAACGTGAAAAGGCTTAACGTGGTTTAATGTACCTAAACATCGATCAATTATCACCATATTTCTCTCACATATTGCTCATTATAACCAGTGAAAACTGTCAAAATATTGGACCCAAAGTCCTATTATTATGGACGGTAGCTGACATTAAGCGTGTCTGCTTCATTAAGGGATATTGTAAGGAAAAAGCTTAACGTGAAAAAAACTTAACGTGGCTTAATGTACCTAAACATCGATCAATTATCACCATATTTCTCTCACATATTGCTCATTATAACCAGTGAAAACTGTCAAAAAATTGGACCCAAAGTCCTATTATTATGGACGGTAGCTGACATTAAGCGTGTCTGCTTCATTAAGGGATATTGTAAGGAAAAAGCTTAATAATGATAAGTAGCCTACATTGGCACGACACCTGTCTGTCTCATGTCCCTATGTTATAATTTTCCGCGTTGGGTGAATTTTACTACTACGTTAGTAATTTTGTAATGTCATTTAAAATGCAGTGACTGTGATTAGCCTTGTCCTAGTTGAATTGTTTTCAGCCCAAAAGAAAGCAGTAATGTTTCATGTAAGCCATTATTGTGAGGCACATGCGCGTGACCGTCGCTCAGTCTGTTATGGAAACTGAGAGAAACAGGTATGTTGACAGAGAATTCCGCTTATAAATATAATTCCAATGTTGATTCACTATGCCATGACTATGTTCTGGAGGAGTAATGACGGATATATGTCGTGTGTAGGGCCGTATTGTAATGTATTTCAAAGTTATTGCGAAAGTTTGTATCGCACTGTGTGCCTGTGAAGTGCCGCTGCATGCTCAGAGTCGCCCCTCACGACCCGCGGCAATATGGGAAATGTGTGAGATTATTATCCTTCCCAGTAGTCTGAGAAGAGTGTGTGTGGAACATAGACCGTTAATATACGGTCTATGGTGTGGAACTGATGCAATCCCTGTCACATGTTTTCATGTTACATGTTTCAGACTCAGTAAAACAAAGATCCAAAGAGAGCTGTGTTCTGAGTCCCTTACATGGCTTAAAATACCTAAACAAGGATCAGTCATCACCAAATTTCTCTCTCATATTGTTCCCTACAACGACTGAAAACTGTCAAAAAATGTAATCCAAGCCTCTGTATACAGGTCAATGACATATAAGGATTTTCAACAGGCCAATTTGAAAATACAGTAAAGATTTTTTTTTTATTGCATTTGTTCAAAAAATACCAATGTTGTTTATGTGTGAATTTAATTCAATTTTAGTAGGGTTTTTATGTAAAAAAAAAAATAACAAACGAACTATATACAGAACAACTTTTGCAACAATGAATACAACACAGGCGGTTGCAATTATGAAGTAAAATGTAATGAACAAGAGATTTCATACTCAGTATAACTTTCTTTTTTTAACTTTTAATTTTTGTATGATCAGTGTGATTATTTTTTTTTGTTTTTGGTTCTTTTTTTTAATTTTTTTTTTATTTCCACACCAGGTATGTGTGTGTGTGTGTGTGTGTGTGAGTAAGAGAGAGACACAGAGAGAGCAAAAAAGAGTGGGGGGACTGTGTTATTCCCTAAAGCCCCACTGGCTTTAGGGAATAAGAAAAAACAACTAAAAGACAATGGGAGTTGAGGTCTAAGCCTAGTTGCACCTAGCAAAAAACTAAACAATTGAAACTATAATACAAAATTATTTTTTCTATTCTTTTTTTTTTTTAAATTATTATTATTATTATTATTATTATTATTATTATTATTATTATTATTATAATAACGGTCTCTTGCTTTATCCCTCAGACTTCAGTCAACAAAGAAGAAAAGGTGGTGAATGCCTGGAAGTCGATGAATGCCTGGAAGACCCTCCCAGTATGGCGAAATTAGCCCCACCCACAACATTTGTGGTCGGGACGTTTGGTCTGGACTTGATCTGTTGTGGAGCAAGTATGCTCAAACCAGAGCTGTTTGTCAGGGCGGGCTTTGTACAATGGACAGATGATCAACTGTAACGTAATCAACCACGTCACCAAAGAGCGCTTGGGTTGAATTCTGAGTATTGAGATGGTGTTGCTACGACTCGGCTCCATTAAGGGATATTGTAGCAGCTGAGACGATACACCGTCTCGTCTCATTCGTGTTAAATTCTGCTGACAGTTGTGTTGAGTTCTGTTGCTCTGATTGATTGTAGGTTTATCCAATGGAGCAGTATCACACTCATATACTGATTAGAAGAGTATGGCGACATCAGGCTACTTGTTAGGTGAAAATGCCCAGGTTCAGTTCGAACACATAACACATTTGTGGTAATCAGTGCAAGCAATGACTACACGATCTTCTGTCATACATTTCACGTGAAACCACCGCCTACAAATTACACACAAAATGTACTCATCCCTGTATTCTGGGTCACCCTTACATTTGGATGAGTAGCACAGGGTCCAGTTCTTGGTGTTAGCATGATCCATCTGTAGCCTTTTCCAAGTGGACTTGTAGTCTTGCTGCCTCACTAGTACAGCCTTCGTCTCCGCATCATGTGATTGCACCTTTCTCCTTTGACATAGGAGTCTTTTTTGGGAGAGGCCTGACCGTCTGTGTTTCCCTGGCTTGTACTCATCAACAAGAGAGTGGATCCACAGTCTGGCTTTGTAGCTGTCCACTGGCCCTAATTGATCGTTCCCGATGACTGCACAGGCATAGAGAATAGTAAAAACGCCACAGTCATAACCATTGCCTTGTTGTGGGGCATTTGTGACATCTGTAACAGTCCAATCAGATACCTGAAAATCTTCTCCAGCAGCCGTGAAGATACAGGCCACAACTTTGAGAAGTGTTGAACAGGCAGTGTTTGCAGTTGCAGAGCTGTGGATGGAATTGTAGATGGAAATGTCCCATCCCTAAAATCTGCTGAAGCTAGAACCCAGTGTAAGCCTGAACCTTGCACATCTGTGTTGAAGGGCATCAATATTGTGTCAAAATTCAGAGCCCTTTGTGCTGCACAGAACTGCAAAATTGGGCCAAAATTTGAAACTGCAGCCATCTGGAAAATGTAGGTCGGCACACATAAAACAGAGTCTACCTTTGTCACTTGACCAATGTAGCTTGCAATGGCGTGCTCAATAGTCTCCCCCTTCGAGCCAGCTCTTTGGAGCAAGACACTGGCTTCTGCGAGATACTGATGACCAGTTAGTCTCAGGTGTTTGCATAAATAGCCAGGGAGCAAATGTATTGTTCTTAGTATTTGCTCGTACAGTGTCTGTCTGAGGGAAACTTGCTACATCAGGATGCTTAGTGTCATAGCTGCTGCTGGCTAGCTGTTCATTTGATGAGTCTGTATTGCAATGATCAATGTCATTACCTTTTTGGGATTTACCAGGCGACAAAGACTCATGCATTTGTGAAAGGACTGAATCTGGGGCTGGATTGACAGAGTAATCATAGTCCTTGGTTCTAGGTTTTTTCCTGCCAGATTTGCGCTCAGTCCCTCTACCCCTTTTCCGCATCAAAGAAAGGCTGTATGTATGTTTAGGTGGGTAAATGCAGCCCAGCAGCCATTTCCACAGCAAGGATGTGGAAACATTTCCCTGAACTTGCACAGGAGCATGTTGTGCCACTGGAGGTGTTTTGAACCACATGGACAGACTCAGTTGTTGGACTTTTAACTATGAACACCCCTGAAGATGAATTCAGACTCACCAGACCCATCTCAACCACAGTTCTGGCTAAGGAGGTTTGTGACATCAATGGTTTTGATGCAGGTTTCTCAACACTACATTCCTTTTCTTTGACACTGGACTTGACTCGTTCCAATATTCTCTCTAAAGGAAAGAATGAGGGCATCTTAACATCCCTCAGAGCAACAGGGACCCCCCGCTTTTAGAGCGTAGTTCCCCAACCCACATCTGGCTCTTTGAAATTCATAGAGGAAGTAGGACTGCATGTAGTATAAAGACAAAACCATTGCATCAACAGGAAGTTCCTTCCACTCATTTTGAGATTTGATCATTTTGTTTATGCTCTCACTAATGTTGTTGGTTGGGATTTTGGATTTGAATGCTTCAAATTGTTTCGTATAGAAGGAAGCCATGTTGACTAATAGATCTTCCTTCAAATGCTGGTTGAAGTATTTGACAAATTCCTCGGACCACCCCTTCGCCAATCTGCAACATTGTGCCTCAAATTCGTCTTTGTCAGCCGAATCAATTATTTGCTCAATTTGGTCTTTGAGTACTTTTACATCATCTCTTCCTCCCCCGTGCTTTTTACCCAGTACTCAATGTCATGCAACACATGATTCCTGCAAAAGACAAGGCTAATGTTAGGAAACGTCCTCCTCTTCAAGGCCCCAACAATTCCCTTCTCTCGGTCAACAGTGATGGGCACTCTTTTGAATTTTTTCATTCCCATCCCAAGTTTGCCCAGAATGTTCTGTAAGAACAGTTCATGATGTTGCATGAATTTGCGTTCATGCAGCATGAACCCAACAGGAAACACAGGGTCATTAACAAGCGATGTGTTCCGCATCGCAAGCACAGAAAACATAGAAGTCACCCATCTGAAATGTGGTGTCATAACTCAGCATTTGAGGGTAGCTGAATTTGGTTGCTTCGTCCAAATTGGTGCGTGCTAAATCAATCATTTCTGGCATCCCTGCAAAAACCACAAGGTCAGGAAAGCTGGAAATGTGCCAGACAAAACCTGGAAGCTGGTACGCAAGCTCATGGAGACTAAACATTTCATCATGTGAGATTCTGTCTTTACTTCTGCTAGCATACACAGTGTTTTGGACCTGTTTGAGGTTACGTGGGCTATTCACAGGCATGTGCTCCACATTACCACTGGAGGCTCCAGACAAGGCGTATCGGTAGATGTTTGTAGGTGCTTGCCCATGGTCATTTCGAAGGATTTCTGAAAATACCTCTTTTTAGATGGAATGAACACCCGATGTGACTTTGCATTACCATGCTTCTTTGGCACATAGATGGACACATCTCCCAAATAATGGATCAGATACAAATTTGCCAAATGAGTATCTTCACCTTGCTGCAGCAGACAGTACACATTTTTTTTCTGAAATCAGACGAACCCTTGTCAAACTGCGCTGTCCTAATATGAAAGTACCGCTTCAGCACTCTACCGCCATATTTTTTTTTTTATGTTATGGTAGTTTGACCCTTTTTGCTTCCATGACATTTGGTCAAAAGGAAAGTCCATGTCTGATCTACCTCCCTTCAAACTCTGATATAGGTACACATCCCCCCCTTGGGATCCAGGGGAGGTTCGTGCAAAATACGGTTTTCAGCTTTGTGCTTCTCAGCATCGCACAGAATGGCCTCTATTTCACCCAACGTAAATTCTGACTCTTTCTGCATGAAAGCCATGACCCTTCTAAAGATTTTTCTGAAGCAGCTGTACTGAATTGTAATATGATAAAAAATAAAAACAAGAACTTGTTTGCAAATTTGACTATGACTTTCTATAATTAAACCCCGTACAACACGTACAGTACAATGGGGTTCAATTATTTAAGGAGTACAAAGGTTTTTGTTTTTTTCTATATATATATATATATATATATATATATATATATATATATATATATATATATATATATATATATATAGATAGATAGATAGATAGATAAAGTAGGCTTTAACTGAATAATATAGGCCTTATAATATACTAGGCTATTCTATAAAATAAGCTGCTATAAAAGACTGATTAAATAGCCTTTAAAAAGGCTGTTGAATGTGAAGTAAAATGCAATAGGAAGGCTACTGAATAAACTGAAGCTCCACGGTACTGTGACCAAGTGTACAAGTGAAGGTCTGTGCAGCTGACAGTGTGTTAAGATGTTCCTAGAGTCCGTTATTCGAGTTTCAAATAACAATACATTTTCATTGGCCCATCAGGAGTGACGATTCACCAACGGCATTATAGATAGGCGGAGCCATCACTTTCTACGACTTTGGGCGAATTCGAAGCCACATTCAGTTAAGCTTTTTCCTTACAATATCCCTTAATGAAGCAGACACGCTTAATGTCAGCTACCGTCCATAATAATATGACTTTGGGTCCGATTTTTTGACAGTTTTCACTGGTTATAAGGAGCAATATGTGAGAGAAATATGGTGATAATTGATCGATGTTTAGGTACATTAAGCCACGTTAAGCCTTTTCCTCGCCATACACACCAATGAAGAAGAAAACGTTACTGTGAGATAACTTCCATAATCGTTGGATTTCAGTTTAGTTTTTTGACAGGTTCAAGTGTTCATGACAAGATATGGCCATGGTAAATATGGTGATAATTGATCGATGTTTAGGTACATTAAGCCACGTTAAGCTTTTTCACGTTAAGCTTTTCCTTACAATATCCCTTAATGAGGCGACACGCTTAATGTCAGCTACCGTCCATAATAATAGGACTTTGGGTCCAATTTTTTGACAGTTTTCACTGGTTATAATGAGCAATATGTGAGAGAAATATGGTGATAATTGATCGATGTTTAGGTACATTAAGCCACATTAAGCTTTTTCACGTTAAGCTTTTTCCTTACAATATCCCTTAATGAAGCAGACACGCTTAATGTCAGCTACCGTCCATAATAATAGGACTTTGGGTCCAATTTTTTTGACAGTTTTCACTGGTTATAATGAGCAATATGTGAGAGAAATATGGTGATAATTGATCGATGTTTAGGTACATTAAGCCACGTTAAGCTTTTTCACGTTAAGCTTTTTCCTTACAATATCCCTTAATGAAGCAGACACGCTTAATGTCAGCTACCGTCCATAATAATAGGACTTTGGGTCCAATATTTTGACAGTTTTCACTGGTTATAATGAGCAATATGTGAGAGAAATATGGTGATAATTGATCGATGTTTAGGTCCATTAAACCACGTTAAGCCTTTTCCTCGCCATACACACCAATGAAGAAGAAAACGTTACTGTGAGATAACTTCCATAATCGTTGGATTTCAGTTTAGTTTTTTGACAGGTTCAAGTGTTCATGACAAGATATGGCCATGGTAAATATGGTGATGATTGATCGTTGTTTAGGTACATTAAGCCACGTTAAGCCTTTTCCTCGCCATACACACCAATGAAGAAGAAAACGTTACCGTGAGATAACTTCCATAATCGTTGGATTTCAGTTTAGTTTTTTTGACAGGTTCAAGTGTTCATGACAAGATATGGCCATGGTAAATATGGTGATGATTTATCGTTGTTTAGGTACATTAAACCACGTTAAGCTTTTTCACGTTAAGCGTTTTAGAACGTCCCCCACAGGGGAAAACATAAATATGTTTGTTCTCCCAAATGGAACGGTCCAGACATTGGCACAATCCTTAGACTATTTTTACAAAAACGTCTGCTATAGAGCCATAACAAGGTGCAAGGTAATGGAGCCTTTTATACATTGTTGTGTTTCTTTAGAAATAAACAACGGACAAATAGAGTCTTTAAACGCTTCTGATGTAAAGTTATTCACTGTCAAAGTGACGTAAATGGCGGTCAATGGAATGCTAACAGCGGGTGAGTCCTTCGCAGCATTAAAATGGCGCCATTGGAGCTACGCAACTGCGCTACCTGCATGGCAGAACTGCGGCCGCCTTGATCTTGTGAGGTTATGTTGCCTACGTGACGCAAGAGGTCAGAGCAAGTCCAGATCAAGTCGGACACAAATTTAAACGGCATGCAACGGGCGATTGTGCGCAGACCTGGCTCATCTCCAATGAGCCTAATGGATTTTCTCGACCTAGAAGGCATCAATTTCTAAAAACAAATTCACATTTCTATTACATTTGTGACCGAATTTAAAGATATATTCATCTTTCCAACGGTGAAATATCCCTTTAAAGTCCGCTCTGAGTGCACGCGCGCTCCTGTGGCCAGGGAATACAAATCCTGGCGGGTGTAACTGTCTATGCTGAACCAGCGTTGCATAAACTCTTGGCTTTAACCAATCACAGGACAGAGAACGGCCCCAAACAGGACCAAAACATCACATATCGGCCTGTGAGAGCTCGGCCCGTCACAATAAACTTCCTTCCCGTTTCTGTTTATTTTTTCTGTGTAATTTATGCCTCGTGGATGCGTGGATTGGATGTATATTAGGTGAAGCCAATCCAATAAGATAATCAGAGGATCGAGCTCCCAAAAAGTAAGGAGTAAAATAAAAATAAATAACTTTGACACTCATTCAAAATATTTTATTTTGAAAGTCGTCTTCGGAAGTGTTCGTAGTTAGCATGTCGACCTTGGCACTGTGTTGTAACCATAGACTGTAGTTGTAACCTGGATGCAGTTGAAAAGCGGCAACGTTTCTATAACGAAACCAAACTTCGCTCACGTTTAAACGGTTCTCTTAAATCGTAAATATTGTTAATTTTCTTCCACAGAAACCAGCAGGTTAAACTGGTTCATTCCGGTGTTGTCTTGTGTTTTGGTCGCGGTCAGCGTGTCTCCAGTTGAAACCAGCCGACCAGATGCTTTCTCCGGGCAAGACCGTCTCCTCTCGGCTGCTCAGGCCGTTGTCAAGGCTTCCTCTGTGGCTGGGCTCTGATGGTAAAGCCGCCAGCTCTCTGCATGAAGGTAATAGCCGTCCGGAGCACGTTAGCCTGGTTATTTAAGGCACAGAGCAGCTAGCATGAAGCTAATCCCAGAGTGACGCAGTTTGGTACGGAAACAAAACTTCCAAAAACATAACGTTAACGAACATGGATGTATTTAAAGGCAATGCAACAAACAATTCTAGATTTAAAGCAGCTAAAGCAAAATGCCAGTGCTTTTGACACACAATCAGCGGTCAAAATTAACCCTTTCATTTACCAGCCAAAGCCAAATGGCTAGTGAATGTTAAAATTTGACCAGTCACTCAACAGATTACCATTGTTTTTGGCTTGTGAGTGAAGCGTAACTACCAGCCACTTGGATATTTTACCAGCATTTGGCTGGTAGATGGTGCTTATTTTGAACCCTAACAACCCACACAATGTGTTTAGGAGAGTAACACTGAATGTAAACAAATCGTGTTTAATTTTCTGAACTTGACAGTTTTCCATACTCTGCTCTCTAGACACAGATGATGAATTGTTGATGAATATCTCAACGCATGTTGACCTGCCTGTTGTCTGACCCAGTGTTTCAGACCAGGATCATTCAGTTCGGATTAAATCCCCAGCTGACTGTGTGACTGTTGTTGTTTTGTGCTGCAGAGTTGATAAAGAAACATGAACTGGAGAAAGATGAGCTGCGCCCCCTCTACATGGACTTCCAGGCCACCACGCCCATGGTAACAGTTACCAACCATGTTCTTCCAGCTGATGTCAGGGACTAACATACACTAACTTGCACTTACAATTTAACACATGTGTATTTGTGTGTAGGACCCCCGGGTGCTGGACGCCATGTTGCCCTACCAGGTGAATTACTATGGTAACCCTCACTCCAGAACACATGCCTACGGCTGGGAGAGTGAGAGCGCCATGGAGACGGCCAGGAAGGTATAGAGAACTCTGTGTGTACAGAGAGAAAACTAGTTATATATATATATATATATATATATATATATATATATATATATATATATATATATATATATATATACATACTGTACATTATTTCTTTACATTACAGTGCACTGTAAACCATCCACATTGTAAACCTTGTACAACATTCAATTCAACAACTTTATTTATCCCTAAAGGGCAATTCAATTTTGCAGTCAACCAGTCACATAAAAAAACAAGCATAGAAGAATAAACACCATTGTGACCATTCAATCAGCCAACATGTCAGTGGCAGCAGGTCAGCAAATAGGAGACCCAGGCAAGAGCAATAAATCACAAACAGGTTGCAACCTGTTTTGTACTTTGTTGCTCTTGCCTGTAGATTAAAGAGAATCTACAAAAAATAATATGGCCATAATTACCCATGATTCCTCTCGCTTTCTAGACCACCTGTTTCTTCCATAGGAAGCTCAGGTTTGGTACTGAAGTGCAGTGCTCAACATGATTTGTACTTGGTCATCTTTCCTTTTAATCTGAACTTGAGAGAGAGAGACTGCCTGTGTGTTCTCTCTCTCTCTCTCTCTCTCTCTCTCTCACTCTCTCTCACTCTCTGAGCAGCAGGTGGCTGATCTGATTGGAGCAGATCCCAGAGAGATCATCTTCACCAGCGGAGCCACAGAGTCCAACAACATGGCCATCAAGGTCTCAATCTGCTTTTCTTCTTCATCACTTCCTCCACGTTACCTCCTCTTCTTCACACCTTCTCTCCCTCTCCTCTCACTATTACCTTCTCTGGTTTTGCTTCACAGTGAGAACAGATCAAAAACAGAGGAAACATATAGAGTACAGTGAGAACAGAATGAAGGTCTGGTCACATCAGAAATTAATCTGTGCGTCTTTGTGAAAATATGTAAACTATTAACTCATGTCTTATCACTGTCTGCTAACAATGGCTCTGGCTTTTGGAGCAGTTTATATTCAGACAGAAGAGGTTAAATTAAACTTGATGGTGACGCACAGCTACAGTACAATAGTTTCCTCCATAATGGACTCTCTGTTCAGCGCTGTCAAAGTTTGCTTTTGGTTGTTGGCCTGAATTTGCTTTGTTAAAGTTTACCCAAGTTTAACATGACACAAAGAAATTGCTCAAATTTACTTCAGCTGGATAAGCGAAAAAAACCAACAATCGTGATTTTATTGGAATGAGTTGATTTCACTGCACAGTTTTAATTCAAGCCGTCCTAAATGCTGGTGTGATCATACCCTGAGAACACATTAGGAACAGAAAGGCAAGGCAGTGAGAACAGTCAAAAGGTGAAAGTACAGTAAAAACAGCAACACTGAGTTAAAACCCAGTTTGTGATGTCAGTCGTGACGCCGCCTCTCCCATCTCCCTCTCCTGCAGGGCGTATCCAGGTTCTACCAGACCAAGCGTCATGTGATCACCACGCAGACAGAGCATAAGTGTGTTCTTGACTCGTGTCGAGTCCTGGAGTCTGAAGGTTTCAGTGTGACCTACCTGCCAGTCCAGACCAACGGACTGGTGGACCTGGAGGTATTCATGAACACACAAGAGAAAGTGCAAAATGAACAAGTAAAGCATGTGCAGAGAACATACAGATGTCATTGTGTTCATTAAAAACTGTGTTTGTGTGCTTTCAGCTGTTGGAGGCCTCCATTCGTCCTGACACCTCTCTGTTGTCAGTGATGACCATCAACAACGAGATAGGAGTCAAGCAGCCAATCAAGGAGATCGGTA
>CM049374.1:20038366-20054366 GCA_026937815.1 Etheostoma perlongum | reverse complement strand
ACACTAGAAAGTATGAGGGTGTGTGCATGTTCTTATGCGCTCCCCTTTACCATAAACACACCATCTTCCCCCATTGTGACAGCCATGGGAAACTGAATCAGTGCCTGTAATCCAAGAAGAAGTCACCCCGGCCTTTACGTTAAGACGGCAGGCAGGAGAGTCAGGATGAAGTGTATATGTGATGCCTTTCTATAATTAGTAATGGCAGGGACTGATTTACTTTTCCCAGCTGTGGCAACTGATTTGCTAGCATAAACAGTCATATAAACTAAGGCAAGCTTTCTTCTTGGTTCTGGATGCTTAAATGCGCTTCAGAAACCCTTAATACTTATAGTCGCTGCTTTTTGCACCAACGCATTTTGTAAACTGTTAACTTTTAAAGATGCCCTGCCACACAAAACCGTTTTTACTTGCATTTTTTAAATATGTTAGGTCCATATGTGTGTGTGTTATGTGGTGAATGTGAAGATGAACTGCTACCTCCACTGTCAGCTCTAGCCACTGAATAGAAATAAGTAGAGAAATCAGGCCAATTACAACAGCTGGTCAGTCTGATGTCATGTTGGCTGAACTCATTACTATTCATGAGCTCGACCTTTGCGCTGGGTAAAAGATGCTGATAGCCTGGCTCTTATTGGCTAGCTTTTAGCCAATCAGAGTCAAGCAGATGAGAACTGGCACAAATCAAACTCAGTCTTCCTGCAGGCTTTCTATACCATGATAGAATGGCTTGAAAAAAGGTAACCAAATCATTTTGTTACAGTCCATGGTAGAACTTTAGACATTACCACAAAATAATGAAATACGTGTGGCAGGGCACCTTTAAAGCAGCTACGTATGCTCCACTGAGATAAGGTTTAGTTAACACAAGTGTTGACCAGCAGGCATGTTGCGTTGGCTTTGCTGAGATGAGCATTCATGAACTTCGAGCTTTAGGTGTGAAGTTTTGAAGCCCCCCCACTCCCGTCAAGATGGAAGCATCGTCTATCTAATGTCTTTACTGTGTAAGCAGACCCAGGGGGACAGGAAGCTAAAAGGGGTATATTTAGGGTTGATTATCACCTCCTTTTTTCACTGACAGCCCACAGACAGCTTTACATTTGTGCTACATGTGCCCCCTTCTGTAATAGATTAAAAGGATCTGTGGATTAGGGTTGGGCGGTAATACGGTGTACTGCGAGATCTTAAAAATAGAAACGGTATCAGTTTCAATACCATCAATAAAAAATAAAATGCACTTATATACGAGACAAGGTTTAAATATTAAACATAATTTTCTTAATGCATAAAAATGCTTATGTGTGGTTGTCATCATGTGACAGTGTGGAGAAGAAAGGGGGGGGAATTGGGTTGGGTTGGGAACCAGCTGGTTCGAGTCCCCATACGGACCAAAGTATGGTGGTGGACTGGTAGCTGGAGAGGTGCCAGTTCACCTCCTGGACACTGTCAAGGTGCTCTTGAGCAAGGCACTGAACCCCAAACTGCTCGGGGCACCTTTCCATCTCTCCATTTAGTGCATGAATAGGTACTGAGCATGTGTGTGTAACTCAGGCCTGTGTGTAATAAGAACAGAGCGAAAACATTGTAATTTCCCCTTGCGGGATTAAAGTATACAGTATAATTATTATTAGTGTTCGGTATTCAGTTTCTGAACGATGTAGGCACAAGCCAACAGTTTGGTGATGCCGTCTGAGCCTTAAGTCACGGTAATATCGTATACCGCGGTAAAATAGGGAGGAGGTTTGACGGTATCAAAATTTGGATACCGCCCAGCTCTACTGTGTACTCATTCAAGCCTTCATTCATGTATTGGGTAAAGGCTTGAATGAAATCAGCAGCGGTGGAAGGCAAAGTTCCGCACTGCGACCGTGACCGTGATAACAAGTAGTAGGAGCATATTTATATATATTTATATGAACAGCATATCAGAGGAGTTGAGTTTCAGATCTCCATGACAAAATCATAAACAGGGGACGTTTGGCCACAAGAACTGGGTCATCGACATGAGAACCCATATGATGTTATAATTCACAGAGAGATATAGAGCTGATTTCCTTGTATTTAATCACAGTAAATCATTTTCCTATGTGAACTTGAGGTTATATGAGTCAAATGTCAACATCAGAGCAGATAATGCGCACATAATTTAAAAAAGCACACAAACCCACACTAAATCAGTGTAATCATTTACTTGGTGGGAAGTATACATACTTGTGCAAGTTGTTTTACTGGCCTCAGTTTTATTGTAAAATATTGAGATAAAGTTGTGCTGCAGATTAGGCATACATAAAAGTTGTGCTTTTATAGTGTAATCATTGCATGTAATCTCCCAAAACGTATTTACCATAAAGTCTGTTACGATTGAGCTGAGTTTGTGCAATTATTTAATTAATTGTCAAGCTGATAAATCACTTTGTAAACCCCTTTCACGCGAATTGTAACGCCATCCCCAGCAGATATAAGCTGTTCGATATACTGTAACTTTGGATATAAGAGTGTATGTTAGACTAAAGCAGTGTTTGGAAGTTGTCAACTTCCTTAAGGAAAGCAGGGCTTGTAAGTATGTTGGTGTGAGAAACCAAGATAGTGTGTGTCATGGCGTTCCACAGTGGTCAAAGGTGGAGAGTCAGCAAGTGCGCAGGCACAATGTGACCAAGCGTGATGTGGGCAGAGACCTCAGCCAAGGGGTCCCAGATGAGGAGGAAAGGGGAGTTGGCAGAGAGGTGAGGAAACAGGTGATAGGAAAAAGGTGTGAGGAGGAGGGACGTGTATGTGTGTGTCTGTGTCTGTGTGTGTGTGTGTGTGTTTGTGTTAGAAAACCCATCCTGTAAGTGACCTAGGGCTCTGGCAGGGCCAGGTGGATGGGAATGTGTGGTTGTGTGTGGATGGGATCCTCCCTCAAGCGCCCCTGCCTGCCCACCGTCACCCCACACTAGCAGGCTATTTATATTGCACTGTGGGAAAATAACAACCCTGACTGTGTCATCTGGGTTCTGCAAGGTTTATACTCCACACACACACACACACACACATACACACATACATACATAACACCGCCACGCTTCCCAACTCCCTCTGTCACAAACAACTTCAGGACAATCTCATGCATAATTGGCATATTAGCCTTGTACACTCTGTGTTATCACCGCAGGTGGTCTCAATTATCCTTGAGCAACAGTATTCAGATGGTTTAGGACAGTTTACTTAGATCTTACTTAGATCTGTGCAGAAGACAAGTCGCCAAGCTAGAAACACAAGGCAACACAATAGTTTGTAATGCCATTAGGTAATACTGTTGCAATGACTAGGAAACAGATTTTAAATATGTTGATAGGGTTTTGAAAACACAAAAATACACACACACACACACACAATGCACAGGAACTCATGCATGCAAGATTCTCATTTGAGGAGAGCAAACATTCATCAGACTTCTCAAACTGTGCTTCAGGGATGAGTATAGTTTTACTGTCTGCTGCAGGGTGCAAATATGGAGCTAACACACAGCAACGGAATAGTTCAACACTTCTCTTGACTCCTGAAAACAACAATTTGGTGTCTGCTGTAGCCCAATGCAGTGAGGAAAGCTCAAATATTACAATGAATGTAATGTGGAAATTATGGTCAGATTAAGTCAAAATGACCATATGACTATTGTGTAACCTTAACGCTAAACTATGTTGCAACAAACGTGACAAGGCACAAAACAGCCTTCACCAAAGCTAAAGATAAAGCAATAGTTTTTTTTAAAATGACCGTATGAGAAAACAAATACTTGAAATGGACACTTGTGGTAGCGTTAACTGCATCAAGGGTTGGTGTATGTTTAGATGGGGGAAGTTGGTGAGACTGATTAAGTAAAAGGAGTTATAGAAGACTTGAAGTTGACACCATGGCCTGATGATATTTGGTTTTGAGAAAGGTCTTAGTGAGGGCAAATTCAGTCCTGCCAACTCCCGCCCAAGGTCATCTCAACATACATTAAGGGATGCACATTTCAGCACAGATGTATGCACACAAAACATAAACACAAACGTACTGACATGCACATTTGGAAGCCTGGTCCCTGAGGCCCAAGGGGTGCAGTAGGTCAAACTAATCTAATGCCACACAGACTGGATGAGAACAGCAGGGACAGAATAGTGAGGAGAAATGATTAAATGATGATTTTTAATGGTTTAAAAAAAACAGGAATAAAACACAGTGGGCTGAAGTGATCAAGTGCATGAATGATTGTTTTTTTGCCTTAAAATAACAAATATATAACATAAAATATAGACAAAACTAACATGAACTGAAAAAGAAGATTCAAATCTTATGAAACAGACATGCAAGGGTCCCTGACCTGACATATGACTCACCCCATGGGGACCGGTTTTTCCCGTGGGGACCGAAACTCGGTCCCCAGAGGCACAAGCATTGGAATCAATAGAAAACAGCCTGCTGATAGGCCTGGTGCAAGTTTCTTGAAAAAAAAAAATGGTCCCCATCGGTCTGATTTTCACACACTTTGTGTGTGCCCTAGTGGTCAGAGGGGGTATTGCAGTGTGTGAAACTGCACTGGTGGGGTCTTTCACCTGACAAAGTGTGTAAGTGTGTATATCATATAAGCTTCATAATTAGTGAATATCTTTGGTCTATTCACTTTAATGTGATCAGAAGTTTAATGTTATCAAATTAGTTTTACCAAAATCCCATTTAATCATTAAACGTCCTTTGAAAAAGGTTTTATTCTTTGAAAAAAAACACTATAAGCATATCAATTAATAATTATAAGTATGAACAATTATTTGTAATATGACATTACTATTATATATTTGTTTAGTTACACATATGTGTATACATACACATATATACATATGTATTTACATGTTTTATTTTATTACAGTATTTTTTCTCAATAATTGATACACTACCAGGAAATTCATAGGAGAGCAGAAATTAAAACCATTTTAACATAGTAGATACTTGGACACTAGTTAAGTCTATGGGTATAAATAATTAAAATGAACCAATGTTTCATTTTTTAACAGGTGCCACGTGCACATTTAAAAATTAGTTCCACAGCTAAAGATGATGGAAGAGATCACGCCTACGTGTGTGGACGTCTGGTTGAGCAGATGCCAAACCTGATTGGTGTTACCCGGAGCAGAAATGGGTGTTAACACCGTAACCCTACAACCTTAGTATGATCCATACAGAGGGTTGTTATGGATGTTATTATAATCTCAATTTAAATCATATTACAATAAGGTTATTTAAAGATAAGTCATTTTGTTTGTTATAACACTTTGTTTTTCAAAGTGTTTTAATTTGTGTTTAGGGATCCTAATATCAATAGACACACTGCTTTGTATTAACATGTCCATGTTGCACTCATTAAGATCTCATCTGAGCAGATTCCTGTCTTTCACTCATCTCTGAAATGTAGTTTAAAACTTTTACAGCCAATTTAATAAATAGTTAGATTTTATTTGGGCTTGAGAGCATAAATATAGTTAATAGATACGGCCACGCAAACTGAAAGTTCAGTTAGCAACAATTACCTCCAGTTTACTCCATTATAAAGATATGGATTAGAGCAGAATGTCACGGCGAGGGTGACCAACCAAACTCTGATAAATGACGTTCAGGGCCCTTTCCCAGCCGTGTGGCCCTTTCCAGCCGTGTGGCCCCCGTGTGGCCCTTTCCCAGCCGTGTGGCCCTTTTTGGCCCTTTCACAGCAGTGTGCCCCTTTCACAGCAGTGTGGCCCCAGCATGGTTCAGCCCAATGCCACAGCCTAATGGCAGGGTAAGGTGGGACTTGGACAGCAGTGTAAACTGCCCCAGTTAGATGGGTTAAATGCTGAGCATATATTCCTTGTATCTATACATGTACAGAGATATTATTATATGATATATTATATGTTGTATACAACATAATATACTATTTGTCACGTTAAATATCTTAAGCCAATATTTCAGTCCAAACCTAAAGCAAGTGAACAACACAACCATAAGCCAGCATATAATTCTTACTAGTCCAACAACAAGATGCCCAACTCACAGTCTGGCAGCAGACTAAAATTCCAAGGCTCTCAACGACAAAAAAAACAGTCAGAATTTACCCATTTTGCATTGGACACTCTCTCCGTTTGTCTTTTAGCTTTCTCAGTGTCTTCTCTTCTGTCTCCCAGCTCTGCCATGCCACTGTTGAAGTTCAAATGGCTCTTACGGCTTTGGTTCTTAAAATGACATGAAATATTTTGCACCAGCATTTATTTCCCACCATGTTCTGGAAAAACCTCTTTCCCAGTTGTAAAATGTTCTGTTAAACACCAACATTCCTGTGCTTCAACCTCTCAATCCTGCCAGCATGGCTAACTGAGTAATGTTAGCTGATGGTAGCAAGAGTTTACAGTTACTTTAGCAACAAGAAAAATTTCTGTCCACCAGGAAACTCTGAAAATCAGAAAGCCGAGGGAAAGAAGCCAGAGGACATAATATACCAATACTGACTGATTGACCCGACTTAAAAAAAAACAATAACTGAGCCTACTAAGTTAAGCAAAGTGCTCTCTTAGCCTATACAAAGTGAGTCTGCAGTTAGCAGTGCTCTCTTAACCTATTCAAAGTGAGTCTGCTGTTAGCAGTGCTCTTTAGCCTATGCAAAGTGAGTCTGCTGTTAGCAGTGCTCTGTTAGCCTATACAAAGTGAGTCTGCTGTTAGCAGTTTCTTTTAGCCTATACAAAGCATCTGCAGTTAGCAGTGGTCTCTTAGCCTATACAAACTGAGGCTTCAGTTAGCAGTGCTCTGTTAGCCTATACAAAGTGAGTCTGTTAGCAGTGCTCTGTTAGCCTATACAAAAGCATCTGCAGTTAGCAGTGGTCTTTAGCCTATACAAACTGTTTCAGTTAGCAGTGCTCTGTTAAACAAAAAGCGCCTGCAGTTAGCAGTGGTCTCTTAGCCTATACAAACTGATTTTTGCCGTTAGCATTGCTAGAAATAGTACAGTGCTTTGCTTTCTTTTTCTCGCAGTGAGATTTGTAATAAATCTGTTAATGCCAGCAATAACATTACTTGACAAGTTGCATCCAGTAACTTAGTGGCTAATTCAGGTTAGCTGACAGAGACAAGGCTGCTGCCCAAAGCTGCAAGTTCGATATACTGTAACTCTAGTTCAAGATTTTTCACAGTTTTAGTTAGAGTTTATTTTATGTAAACAAGTTTTATGTTTTGAGCCAGGTTTTGTCCTCTCTGTCATGCACACAGACTTCTGGTTGTTAAACTTTGCAACCTCAATGTCACTGTTCAGGAGCAGCAGTCAATAACGGCAAGCTCCATGGTGTCTCACGGGCCTGCTCCTGTTCCCAGTACTTCCTATGAAGCTTCCTCATAGCACAGTTGCCCAACCAGCAGTACTCTACCGATCCTGTTACCCCAGCACCAACTTTACGACCCAAGGCAGTGTTCTGGTGCAGCAGTATAACTCACAGTAGCAACAACATGAACAGCCTTGCATTGTCTCAGGGTAACGTTGGTAAGACTCAATTAGACTGTAATATGACAGAAGAGAGGTGGTGGTGACAGGTGACAGTTATAGTGTTTTTCTAATTTAATATTTAAATAATAATAATAATATCCACAATAAAATATCCTGCACATATCCAGGTTGCTATGGAGCACAGCACAGGACACGCCATCCTTCACCAGCAGCTAGCTCAGATAATCACATTGTTTTGCTTTGCTTTTGCTTTGAACAGTTAAGAAAGCTACACAAAAAACAAATGATTGAGGCAGAGATGGACTGAACTCATGTTTTCTGATGTAAAATGGTATGTTTTTGTCAAAAAGAGTCTATTGGCTTTAAAGAGAGCAGAGATAACGGCGTCAGTTCCTCATCATAAATGGTTGTCTGGCATCACAGGAAAAGTGCTGACATATTCAGTCTATTTGGTTATATATATATATATATATATATATATATATATATTATCATTATCAACAACTAGAATAGTATAGTGGGGATACATGGCTGATTTTAAAATCTGCTCTGTGTCATGGCAGCGATTGAGATGAACCTTCTGTCCGTGTCACCAGCTATCAGTTTATTAGTTTTATTTCAGGATTTTGGGTATAAGGTAATGAATAGTTTATGGTTTAAAGCTTTAAATGATAAGAAAACAGGGCCTGAATGCAACACCGCTCAATTAAAAATTTTTTAAACTCTGGCAAAACCAACCCTATAATTAGGATATTTAAAGTGTATACAACTATTTTTCTTTTGATGAAATCATAATTTAGTGAAACACAATTCATCAATACCATAAAATAGATTGCTACCCAGCACCAGTAAATCTTTCCCAGGGAGGAATACACCTTTCCTGAACCCCCGGTTCCCTAGTCTGCCCTGTGCCTGCCTCCCTCCTGTCACCGGGATTCAGCTGCCGATCCTTAGAACACACTGTTCCTGACTCGTCCGGTCCCCACCTCACCTATGCCCATCCCCCACCCAACGGGTGGGGACCTGAGTGTTTGGTCCACCTGCACGAGCAGTTAGTAGGAACGAGCAGAGCACATGCTGGCAGCAGCACAGACAGAGGTGCTCAGACACTAATGGACAAAGAAACAGATGGAAACTAACGTTAAGTAAGTAATGTAACACTGTTTTAGTAATTATTAATTAGACTAAGCACTGTGGTTAATGTGTTTGCAGTCTAAGTTTTTGCAGCTCATTTTTATATTGCTAGCATGGTTTGCCAGTTCTAACGATAGCTGTTACTTTCACGGGCTAGTGTTGCATGTTTAACATGATCAAATTTTAAACTTTTGAGCTAGTATTTCATCATTTTTTGGTTATGTACTGCTTTTTTTTGCTTTCTCTTTGGCTGGTCTCAACTTTTATATGGTTATACTATATCAATGTAGACACCAAGGGTTCAGGCTAGGTTTAATATTTGACGCTGTGGTAATAAGACTGGGCTGGAGACAGACTTATTAGACTTACTACAGGCTGCTTTGTGTTAAGTTTCAAAAAAACTTTTGGTTGCTGTTATTTTTAAATGTTAAAGGAGGCTTAATTTCTTCTGTAAAGGTCTAGGTTTTCATCATTCATCAACAATTGCAGTGCTTCTGCTCTGCACATGTTATTCAAGCCTAATTTATCATCTCTATTACCATCTCTTAAGAAAAATTTTTTTTTTCTATGTATAGGTTTAAGCATGGACTTGATTTTGTTATTTCCACAAGCTGCAAACATAGCCTTTTTTTGTTACTCAATGAAACTTTGAGTTTTTTTTTACTGGGCCCCCCTTCAAATTAGACATTTGAAATGATGTAAATGATGTTACATGAACTGTTTGTGTTTAACCACTTGCAGGCAGAGTGCAGCATATGTCAGGCTTACAATGCCCGAGGGAACATCATAATACATCTTTATCTGGGAACATGGAGTACCTAAAACACCAACGCCAGGTAATAATGATAAGGTGGATTTTCAAATGTGATACAATATTCATTAAAATGCACCTGTCTTTTCATTGGGGCATCTTATACTTTGTGGTTTATGTTTTAATACATAAACTATATGTGTAGGAGGGTAGTGCCATGGCTCTTTAGTCCCTTTGTGAAGTCAGGTGAAGAAAATTAAGTTAACAGTTATAAGCTGCTGGTAGAGAGGGATTAAAGGAAGATGAAGAGGCCAGTTGTAAGGCCCATTTGTTAAAAATAAAACTATATATATATCGTTTTATGCAGCAACATAAAATGTTGATATAGTTGATTAAACAATAAACATGCAACAGTGTAGCCAATGGTTTACTTTTTTCTCCATACACACCTCTTGCCTGCTTAATGGCTGGTGATAATTTCCCATTTTGCATATTAGAACTAATCTCTGGTTTTAAGTTAAGGCTTCCTTAGCTGTCTGCTTTATGCCACTGTTGTAGTCAAAAGGTATTTGATTCGCTTAAAATTGAAATATTTAATAATTACTCTGTAGCCACCAAGTTCTGTGAAAGATTAGTTGTAAAAAGTTCTGTTAAACATTTGAGTCCTGTGAATAGTTAATCCGGCCCTGCTTGGTGTGATAATGTAATGTTAGCATTGCAGTGTTTCCTCTAGATTTTTATCTGCTAATGTTTGTATCTGCATTACCTGAAACCGGTGATTTAACGGCACCACTCTTTTTACACATAATTTAACAACATAAACTATACAGCTAGGAGCTAGTAGCCCACTGTAAGGTTGAGGAAGCCCTTATATAATATTTACCCTGCTCTATTCCAGTAGATACATGTATATGTCTTGACAGTGAAATCCTTTTTTTTTTTTTAATTACCGGTCGTCTAGGCTATTTCTCAGGCTGGTGCCTGTGCGCTGTCAGAATCTTTTGGGTGAAAATGAAATTTCAGGTTTTTGATTTTGATCAAACCTTGTTTATGTCAAGAATGTGTCCCAAAACCAAGGCCTGTAAAAAATGTTCTGCTCAAATCCTATTTTTCATATTTTCAGCCCTTGAAATTACTTTAGTTTTACAGGCTGAAAATCACATTATCTGGGAAGCAATATCTGGACATTAATATAATGAAGGTATTATTCAGGTTAGAAAGAAAGAGACAGGCAGCCCAAACCTTGTAGGGTGGACGACATGCATGTTAATATGACTGAACCATTACAAGTTTGTACAGATTTGGAAAAAAGTAAAAAGACCAACATTAAGGTTAGAGAGAGACAGGTTAGACTAATAAACTGAGCAAAAATCTAAGAGGGTGCAAAATTTTTATTTAGACCTGATTTTAATTGACAGCTGCATGTCATCTGGTTTAAATTTACATTGACTCAGGCAGGTTAGAGATGGAACAGGTTAGATAGCAAGAAAAGTTGACTTAGACAGCTATACATTTAGCAAATAAAACTTGTTTTGCTTAAATATCTGATCCTTCTACTATTACAAAACACAGTTTTGTCTGTTTATAGCATTATGTATTTTAACGTGACAAAAACACTAATCAATTTGACTATGTATTAGTATGTAATTTACGGTGGTGTAAGGTGCTGGAAAAAGCTTTAAAATAGACATTGAAAGTGCTTGAAAAGTGCTTGAATTTGACCTTGGAAAAGGTGTAAGAACCCTGTAGTTACCACGTTAAATATCCAAATGTTAGTCTTAGGCTAACTGTCTGTAAGTTAAGTTAACACATGTGTTTTCTCCCCCATAGGAAGTGAGCCAAAATTCTGAGAGCGACACCGAGATATGCACCCCTGAGAGTTCACATGATGTTGGTGATGACCCAGATGTACCACCCCTGAAGAGAACTGATTGTATTTGTAAGTTTGTATAATTATAACTAGTTGGACACTAGAGGTAAACAATATTGGTAAGGCTAACCTTTGTACTACAATTTCTAAAACCAACATTGCAATTACATTTAAAATGTTTTTTTTTCATAAAAGCTCTTTCTCTGCTGTATTATTCAACAAAGAAAAACAAGTCATTGTATAGTATAACTAACACGATATTAGATATTATAATAGATTAGATAACTGTTCTTTCCTGTATGTTATGATGAAATTAGATGATGCCATAGATCCAAAAACTATTAAAAACATATTTGTTGACGAGATGTTTAGAAAATTGCCAAATGCTTTAACAGTACCTCCAAATAATCCTTCAACGAAACACATTTTTTCCTGCTGCTAGGGGTCTCTCAATCAAAACAATGCATGGTAAACACAGACTTCTTGACTTCTGTTGTGAAGTTACATGGAATTATGGGAGTTTTCATTGTTAAACACCATTGTTGATTATTCATCTGTTTACAGATGAGTTTGCACTTATTCAAGTATAGTCATGTTGTTTCAAAACATTTATTTCTGCCATTCTAATAAAATAGCTGCAGTTTCCCCAACATATTTAAGTTTTTCTTGATTTTATTTGTTTTGGTAGCTGATCAGTTAGTTAGCAAGAAAGCTTACCTCAGCCAGCAACTAAACTGCCACAATTTTACAATCACATGTCAATATTAGGTTAGCCTAGTGCTATTAACCATGGTCAAAACAATCTTACTAAAAATAACTTTATGAGCATGTGACATTAAGCTGGATCAGTAGATATTGAAATGTATCATTAAATAAGGTCTCAGCTGTATTACTGTGTTGAAAGTGGCATGTAACCAATGATGCCATGTGGCAGAAAGCAAGCTGTAAAACGTTACTGAGTAGTATTCTTTCCGTGTCATTGTATGATTTACAATTACTCTTGAATGTCTCATCTGGGTTCCCGTATTTTCTTTAGATAAACCAGGGGTCAAAGGTTTTTTGACGCCACTGACTGGCGACTAAACAAATTTCCTGTCATTAAAATAAAAGAACAGATATCTGGTGGGTTAAAAAAATTGTTGGAAACATTTGGGATAGTATAAGTAGACAACTCAACAGATTGTATAACAGTTTTTTTAGACATTTCAATGTAGAAATGTTACATATTGTATCTTTCAGTAATTAGAGTCAGTGGAATTAACTTATAGTGCCCTCTATTAGCCCTGTAGCTGTTAACACATCTTTGACTGTATACAGTATGTTAAAGCCTTATCCTAACCCTGTTTGGTGCAAAAGATTTATCAGGATCAGTTACCCAGGTTTTAAGGGGGTCTTATACAACAGAAGATTTGCATACATGTCTTCTTGAAGATAATTTAAAGTGTATATTTCATTTCCAGCTTACCAGAAATACCTTGAACAGATCTCTAAGATGTCTGATGGATCAGAAGTCTCTATGAGCTGCATTGAAAGCAGTTGTGATGGATATATTCCGCCAAAAAACTCAAATGGAAGCAGTTCAGAGGGATCTGATGATCTTACAAAAAAGGTTACATCGGTTAAACAAAAGAAGCCAAAGAAGACTTTGTTTAAAGACATTTGCCAGTACTAAGGAATCTAATCTAATGTGAAAACTCTGACACAAAAAATGTGTCAGTAATGAAGCAGTGCCCAAAAAAGAAAAAATTGTTGGCAGAGTTCACAGTAAGAGGCATCATTGTCTGTACTGTCCCAAGCAGTGCCATAAATGGCAAGACATTTAGTCCCCAAAAACACAGCAATCAATCAGCTGTAAAAGGCAATCAGTTTTCCTTTGAACTCAAAAGAACATTTTTAAAACTGCATTTTAAGGCCCATTTAATTAAAATAAAAGGAAACCATGCTCATAATAATGAGCAACTGAAAGCTGGTAGTGGGACATTGATCCCAAGTTATCAAACATGGAACCAGTGAATGCAAGTGACTACATGCACTGCATTTACTGTGAACTTTGCTTAAAAGCCTCCTTAATGGCTGTCCAGGTGCAAACTTTCCCATTTTGCATATTAGAACAAAACCTGGCCAAAGTAAGGGTCCAATCAGCTGTGTGCCTTTGCACAGCCGTCCCAGATGGTGTTAGCAAACAGGTTTGGGAGCTGACAAATGCAATGCAAAAAAATGAAGTCACAAACATCATCAAAGGGGAGAAAACCATTTTGAGATTTGGAGAACATCTGTATGTAAAGTTGGACATGACAAGACCAAACATGTGTACATTAGACAAAAAAAGTTAATAGGAAGACTTGTTTGGCAGGCACGGAATACTGGCAGATTGAAACAAATGGAGGACTTCTATCTTTTCCAATCTTCAACTCTGTGGAAACCATCCAGGTGGCTGGCTTTGATGAACACAGCAACAGCTACAAAACTCCGTCCTTGGCCTTAAAACTGGGTTACAGTCTTTGCAGATAACTTCAGTGTGAAACACAGATGGCAGAGTCTGACAATGAGGAATTTCTGAAGAATCTGGAGAGGAGCCCAGTATTTATGAGAAAAAGTTGGGATATGTTGTATCACCATTTACCCTACAGACTCTATTCCAGTAGATACGGACTATGAGCCTGGACAGTGAAAACCAAATCAATCCTGAAGGTAAAGGAAATGCATATATATATAGAATCTTATATAATATATATTTCAGGTTTTTGATTTTATTGTTCCCAAAACCAAGGCCTGTAATAATGTCTTTTGTTATCTCTGCTTTTAGAAAAACCAAGGCCTGTAAAAAATGTTCTCTCAGAGAAGGCGCAGGAGTCATCTTTCAGCTCTAGGTCATCAGGTGAGTTCCACATTTAACTGTTTTCACCTTTTCCAACCAGGCTGAAAATCACCACACCAGCCAAATGCTGGTCAAATATTTAAGTGGTTGGTAAATTTTCAGGTCACCAGCCATTCTATTGAATTTGAACATTCAGCCAAACCATTTGGCTGGACACAAATGTTAATTTTGACTACAAACAATAGACATTAATTGCAATGGATTTGTACAGATTTAAGAGCAAATATGCAAATGTCATAACTTTTTTTGTTTTTTGTCAAAGGACAGGTTGAGATCTAAAAAAGACAGCCAATGACTGATGAGTCTCCACGATGACATTGCACCCACAGGTATTTAAAGTAGATACTTTTTACATTATGTCCTTTTGTTTTTAAGTACAAGATTTTAATTATAATTGGATAAAACCTTAATTTATTTGTTAAACAGGATCTTCAAACCTTGAGAAAATGCTAGCCTAGAAGGATCTGACCCAAAAACTGGTATTTTTACACATTAAATGCTGTGCTTGATATTTGTTATGAACAGAAGTTTTAGCAAACTTTGAAATGTTTGAACAGTTCATTTCTTATTTTAAAGTACCTTGACATCAAAGAAATAAACCCAAGTGAAAGAAAGCCTAAAACTGGACTCACTAAATGTTTATTTGAATATTTTGTCAAATGTTCACTGTCTAGGTATTGCTGAAAAAATATGTCTTGGAAAAGATTGGACTGTTAAATGTTAAACTGGTATGTGATTGAGTAAAAATGAAACATATTTTATTGCTATCTGGGTAAAACCAATCACATGGAATTTTAGATTTTTTTTTGAGAAAAGACAGTCCTTTGTGTTGTTTCAGTCTGACTTTGTTGACTGTTATTTTTTTAAAGGCTCTAGCTAGCTACATAACATTCAAGTTAAAGTTTTATTAAACATGTCACTATGCAAATCATTTTAGAGATTGAGTCTGAAATGGTGCTACATAGTTTAGCCTTCTGCCTAATTTATTATATATTACCATCTCTTAAGAAAGGGAGAGTGTTTTTTTTCTCTGCCTAGGTTTAAGCATGGACTGATTTTGTTATTCCAAAGCTGCAAACATAACCTTTTTTGTTACTTCAATGAAACTGAGTTTACTTACTGGGCCCCCTTCAAATTAGACATTTGAAATGATGTAAATGAGGGTTACATTACTTGTGTCTTCACCATAGACTTAACCATGCATAAAACTAGGATGTTCACAGCACCAGCAGAATATTCCTTTCCCAACAGTCCGCTGGCTGGCGGCCGCCCGGAGGTTCACTAGTCTGCCTTTCGCAGAGCTGTAGCGGAGTTACAGGCAAAACTGCTCCTAATTGTCTCTTTTTTTTTTCTGTCTGTTTCTTTAGAAACCTCAAAGAAGAGGAGTTGGTCACATGCAGAGGTACAAGCTGTGGAAAAAACGCTGAAGAGGTTCATTGAATCTGGTAAAGTACCAGGAAAATCAGACTGTGTAGCCTGTATTAAGGCTTCCCCTGTTGCACTTAAAGGCAGAACGTGGACGGCGATAAAGTTTTATGTTAAAAATCGCATCACTGCTGTTCAGCGTGAAAGTTCAAAAACGTTACTGACTTTCATTTCGTCTTGCATGTTGTAACTGATCATTTTTTCTTTGGAACCCAGCAAGATGTTCTTTTTGCTACTATCAGACTCGGTTTCCTTTCTCTTTGATGTTGAGGTTACTGGTCCTGTTAAAATAAGAAATCACTGTTCATTATGAATTTCTAAATGTTCTTTTTGCTTGGCTCCATTTGTCCTAAGTAACTGCCCGACTTATCATAGCCTCTACTGCCATGTTGTGTTGGCTCTTGTTTTTGTAAATTTAAGTGGCAGAAAAAGCCTTGGAGCTGGTACTAGACTGTTACA